>VUQS01006455.1:21298-38450 GCA_015108495.1 Heterochromis multidens
TTGCCTTGGTTGAAAAAAAAAAAAAAAAGGAATCAGATTGCATCACACACATCATCAGGAGATCGCAAACATTTTTATACTTAAAACCACGAAGACGGGACCATTTCACATGACCTTATGTAACAACAACTTTCAGTCTTTGGTTCAGCCTCTTCCACTGTTTTCCATTTTTGTTTTTTCTGCCATCATAGCCAAGTTCCAACCCCAGTGTTTAGTGTAGCAAGTATTTATTTCATTGCTGTACACATATACACCCTCTATTTGCTGCTGTCCACTGCAACAGGTTGCACTTTCTCGCATTTTCTTTTGAGCTACAAAAGAAAACAACAAGAAGGAATGTGAACAATGTGTGAGGGATAGAGTGAGAGGAGAAAGCAGAGAGCTGACAGCATATTGTTAGAGAAATTATGTGGAAGAGACAAAAAGGGGTAGATGACAAACGGAAAGCAAAGGTGAAGTTGAGATTTTTCCTATTTCTATTGGTCATCTCTGTGGTCAGTAAAACTAATCCTTACCCCTCCACCACTACCACTACAACCCACCAAATCTAATCACTGCACCTCCCAAGCACACAATTCACAGCTCTCTACCCTTCTCAAATAACAAGGTATCCAGAATTCACAGGGCTTGATTGGTGCAGTGACTGTGTGTGCATCAGGACACAGAATCCCATTAAAATTTGCCATTACCTGCTCCTGCATGAGAGTGGCCAATTTGCAGACACCCCAATCAAACAGTAGTCTCGCTATGCCCCACTCCTCTCTGGGTAATAGTGGATGCACCCTGAACATGAAGCACATAGTGCGGCTCTGTGGCAAATGGGGGGAGTTTTCAGTCTTGAAATGGCACATCAACTTTTGCTGACCTAAATCCATTGATGTGGAAGAATTTTGGCCCACTCGTCTTTACTTCGGTTCGTTGACGTTTGTGGGCGGTCACTTATGCACAGCTCTCGTAAGGTGCCTCATTCAGTTGTAGATTTGCTGGTCTGCTTAGGATCACTGTCATGTTGCATGACCCTCACATTTGACTGTAGTCACTGAGTTGACTTCATGGCTGAGTTGACTTCAGTGAGGTCTCGTGACTGCAAAATAAGCCCAAATCATCACCTCTCCACCACCATGCTTAACAGCTGGTATGAGCTGTTTGTCCAGACATGCTTTGGTTTTGTCTGTCCAGAAGTTGTGGTTTGTTCAGATGCAAACCACAGGACAGCATTGAGTCCTGAAAAAAATTCTTTTACACATAATTGTATATATAAAAGATGGATGTGGTGTCTGAAAAGTGAAGTCACTACAGAAGTATACTAAACTTTTACTGGGCAGCAGGGGGCAACTTCTACTGTTGCAAAAATGAGAACTGGCTGTATACAAAACTATGGGAAAACACTGCACAGCCTTTGCTTTGTGACCTCAGCAAACATTTTCCTGGTGAGGTTATGGTCTCAATTGGGCTATACTGAATACAACATGAAGTCTGTTTTGTAAATGATGATTTCTACTGGAGTTAAAAAGGAGGATATGGCGATTGGCTCACTCCTTATCAATCATCACCAGTCATTAGCTAATGAGCATACAGTGTTCCCCAATCAAAAAGCTAAGATGGCTGTGGTGAAACCCCCCCCCCACACACACACACATACACACACAAAATTTCCCCAAGAAAAGACAAAAAACAAAAAGCTTTTCAAAAATAGAAAATATAATGAGGCAAAGTTAGGGTAGTGAAGTGAGTTAGGAGGGGTTAGTGGTGAAACTAATGGCAAAAAAACCCCTAAACCCCTACCTGAGGTAAATATTAGCAAAATTGGTGACTTGGATGGAAACCAGGCATGTTGGCATACACATGGGGAAAGAAAGATGATTGCGAAGGTCTGGGAGACAGTAAAGAGAGTCATGACAGAGACAGATAATTCTGATTGATTCCAGCTTTTGCAGTGGCAAAAGAAAATAAGGTTGTGAATGTGACTTGTGCAAAAGCAGCAAATAAATGTCCAGGTCAGTTCTGGTGTGTTGCAGCAAGTGTGTATGTGTACGTGTTAAGGTAAGGTTTTGGTGCTCACTTATTAAAAATCCTCAGCAGCTATGCTTTTTCTGATCTGTTTGAGGGTACTCCAAACTCAAACACAGACATGTTTTAGAGCTTTTTTTGACATAAAAAAAACAAAAAACAAAAAATTGAATATGAGACCCAATTTCATCAATCACAGTTTTTCCTGCTTGGAATGCCTCATGGGAGACTTCATTTGCAACAGTAATCACAGGGCAAAACACTGCAGCAGATAAAAAGATAACACAAAGAGGAATAACTCCTCATGATCTCCTCACAACAGCATGAGCTGACAGTATCCCAGTGGCAACTTTGCCTTCCCCCCACCCCTCCATGCCCACACACAAAAAAGACAAATCTTAAAATCTGGGAAAAAAGTGAAACATGACAAAAAGCCCACAGCAAGCTGCAACTTGTGTCACATCTCAAGAGTTTGCTTCATATGGCGGTCCCTCACCAAGGACTCCCAGAGGACTGTGAGCAAGTCTTACTAGAGCCAGATGGCCCTGATCTTAGGTATTCAGCTACTGCAGTAACAGCCAAGGAGGTGTCACAGTCAATGCAAAACACAACCTGCCATTGCCACCAATAAACACATGCACACACAAACAGTAGAGACAACAGATGAGAATGTGGGGTACTGTCATTGTCATAGTACAGCACAAAAAAAACAGGGTTTAAGGTTAGACTGCACATGTATTTTGATTAAAAAAGAAAAATGTCTTATCCTGTATGTGCAGATATGTTTGTAGATGAATGAACAGTATGCACAGGGTGTGGTTTGCTGCAGTTATTCAGCTGGTACCATTTCAGATAAGCACTGAATTGTGAGTTTGGTGGACACTGTGCTGTTGCTAATTTCCTTTCAAAGTCCAAGCAAATCCCATATGCTCTCATGGCAGATGAGCTCTCAGTATGGCAGAGAAAGCTATATTGCACTCTTTGGTATGTGTGTGCTTATCAGTTACAATACATACTGTCCAAATAGACTATATGGTTTTACTCTGAGTGATTATTTCTTGCGCTATATGCATTCAAGGTTAGTCATGTTTAGTGAGTTTCAAAAACACACATACAGATACATATATGTGTGTGTGTGTGTACACGTGTGTGTGTGTGTGTACACGTGTGTGTGTGTGTTAAGGCATTACATTGATACATAAGCCATTTAAATTTATTCAAATGCGGGTATGTGGATGCCTCTGTGCATGCAGCTGTATATTCTCACAAATGTGCATTATGGCTTGTTTTCTGGCCAAGTCACCCATCACAGCGACCCATTTTCAATCTCCCTAGATCCCAGACCACATCCCTATGTTTACTGCGAATGTGTCCCTTGTGCCTTGTGCCATATCCCATAATCCTTTGCCCCAGTGCCAAGAACCAGTGTTGGGCTATTGTCCTCCTCACCTGTTCTGTATTGCCAATCGCCCGCAACACCTCCTGTTTTCTCCCTTTATCTTTGGCCAACTTTTTTTCCATTTTGTCCCCTCTGTTTTTTTCCTCTGGTTTGCTCCACTTCCAGCTCTACTTGCATTCTTTCCCTTCATTCAACCTAATTTTTCCCCATTCACTTAATTTTACACCTGAATGAAATTATAATATCCTAAAATCCCATATTTTCCATTTTCCTAATTTTTCCTTCCTTTTTCCCTTCTCAACACTTGACAGATTAATCCAGGCCCCCCAAAACTCATTACAGATGGAAAACAAAGAGATTGTACTGCTCTGTTCCTCTGACACTTATCTTGCACATTCACTCCCATCATCACATTCTCATCCCTCCTTAAGTGCTGGGTCTTGCCTGGGCAGGAGAGCTGCTGTCTTCCTCTGGGCTCAAGAGGAAGCCTCGTTGAGCTGATTCCAATAACTTTTCATTTTCCTTCTGCTCCTGTGGACTGCCCTGGGTTTGCTCTGCTCTCTTTCACACAGCCACAAACACACACGTACACACACTCATATGCACATGCCAGGACTTCAGGAGTTCAAAATCTGGTGTGCTTGCTCCTATTTTTCCAATTTCTTGTTTTAAATCTGCCTGTTTTTTTGTTTTTTGTTTTTTTGCAAATGACTTGACTCCATAAATTAATTTGGGTTCCAACTCTGGATTACATTCAGGCTATTTAATATTTTCACTGATAAATATATATTTCTTTGCAGGCCATGTGCTTCAGCACATTTAATTTGCCTTAAAATAATTAATAATGTATTAAACTAAGAATTAAAATGGCAGGATATTAAGACCTTTAAGCATACGTTCAGGGCTTCAAAAGTAATTTGACAATCACACAAAATCCCTGTGTTTCAAAATATTAGTGAGGAACAACGACAATTGCTAAGCTACGAGAAGAGGAACTGCTGCAATGTATGACATCATGTTTCATGTTTCTGCAAATTGCAACATGTTCTGTTTTTAAGACTTACCAGAGGGTTGCATTTTGCCTTTTCCAGTTCTAAATGGAAATCTAAATGGAAACTCTTTGGGTCCCCAACCCAAACATATTTAGTTGTATAATGTGCAAACTACCCAATTTGGGAACCTAACATGGCAAATGTTGGCATTTCTGCTTGCAAAATAACCTAAATTATTAATCACTTCTTGAAAAAGTAAGTTGCCAACCAATCAAATGGACATTTGCAGCTCTATAGCTGGGAGACTCCCACCTGAATAGCACCCAGTCAACTGCTTCTGGGGTTGTTTCTAACAATAACTGACCGAAGATTCTGGGCCAGGCCTCCAAAATACCCTCACTACATGCACACATCCCAGTGCCTGTGGATGTGACAGCCAAGGAGGCCTAGCTTGTGCACTTCCAGCCAGCAATTGCTCAGCTTCATCCAGCCCTGGAAACATGGCAGATGGTAGTAGGAGAGAACAGAAGAGGAAAAGGACACTGTATGTGTGTCTATGTATGTGAGGCAGACAGAGACAGGTAGAATAAGAGTAGAAGGTATAAATATGTGACCACATTGTCTATGATACCATCCTTCATCACCTCTAATCCACTGTTAAACAAATTGTGGAATATCTTTACTAAAACTAAAATAGCAGCCTTTAGCAGAAAATCAATAAAATGCACAACTTTTATGTGTGTGTGTGTGTGTGTCTTGAGGCACATCTGTCAGCCAATGTGCTATGACTGTCTGTGGATGACCAGTCAATCTTTTTCATTCAGGGACCCTAAGGGTTTTCAAAAAGAGGTTCAGCTCTTGCATGAATGACAGATGATTAGTTCTATTAAATTCATAATTCCTTAAAGGTACAGTAACTCATTTTTTGAGGTTATTTAATTAAAAAAAAGAATGTTGTACTAATAAATATACATTGATTAGTATGTAATTTTGTCCTCTAACAAATTAATGCATTCTCGTGAATGGAGAACTAATCCAGTAAAAATACACAGGAGCGGGCGCTGGTTTGTGGAAGCTGCCATGTTGAATACAGTGGCCGAGATGGACATTGCTGTTACACCTAATCGTGTCTTATGTATGTGGCTAGAGACCAGCTACATATGTAGTACGCTTTATAAGTTACTTTTACTTTAAAGATCACAAATAGATCTTTCTAACTATATTTGACCATTTATGTCTTTCTCCTCCTCCACCACTGCTCTCTCTCTTCCCTCATTTCCAACTCATCCTCTTCCTCCTCGCCTAAAGCCTCATCTCCTGAACTAAAGTCACCTGAACTAACACACAAAAATGTGCATAAGCATGCTTATTTATTCTCGATATTGTCGCAATTACTTATTGCCAGCAGAGTAGACATGCGACCCTCCCATCTCTGGACAGCTAAAAACAGCTGATTATAAGCTAACATTATGCCAGCTAATGTTAGGCTTGAGTCCTAAAAATCACACTTTCCCTCTGATAAAGAGTTTTGTTTTTTTTTTTACATTCTTTTATTTCATTTCTTTATTTGCTAACTGTCCAAGTCCAACAATGTTAGATCCACTTCAAAAAAAAGTTTCACAGCAGCAAAAACAGCAGCGCTGACCGAAAAGTTCAGGATATCCTCAACAAGCAGCAAACAAATTTGTATCAAATCCTAAACAGCCTAGCTAACTAACATCTACAGCTGAAGCAATCCCCCCCCCTAAAAAGTAAAAAAAAGAAATAATAAAAAATTAAATAAAAATAGTAGGACACTATCTACAGAAATTCTAGACAAAGAGGCTTTAAAGTTAACCCTCAACACTGGAAATTGCAGGGCAAGATCTCCAATGCAAGATGTCATCATAAAAAATCTTTTGAGCGCATGGATGTCCACTTTCATGATTTACTTTGTAGTTACTCCTCTGCACACTGTTACATAATGCAAGATTTACCTCGGATGATGGACAGCTTGGCACTGGTGACAATCTCGGCTTCGCTGTTCTCAGCCACACATTCGTAGATGTTCTCATCACGTGGAGCTCGAAGAGGCTGGATTCTCAGAACAGCACCAGCACCCTCGTCAAACTCGATGGTCTGTGGGGTTGAAGTGTGGGGAACATAATTAAGTCAGACAAATGTGTGATTTGGAGAGAAATACCACTACTTTAACCTGAAGCAACCTAGTGTAGGCAAGAATGGCAAATCTGAGGAAAACAAATTTCTCAGATTTCCTAAGGAGATACAAGGACGAGTGTGTCATCGGTGTTCTCAAAATGTAAGAAATCGTTTCCATTCTACCAAGATATCATTGGTTGGAAATGTACCATGTTGGTAATCTTTTATAGCCTGAGGTCCTCAGAAAGAAAAAGAAAAAATCATAAGGAAGCAGACTCTCTACAAACAGTGTGTGTGCTTTGTGATTTCATCTGTTGATTTGATCCATAATTATGCCCTTTGTTCTCTATAAAGCCTTTTGTTTTGAACCTCATTAAAGGAGCCTTTTCAAAACAAAAATCGGACAACAGCCAGAATACTGAGAAGAAGAGAGCTTTGGTTATGATAAAAATTTATTATTTGTTATCATTACACTTAAGAAGAGCAATGTAAACAAAAACACCATTTATGCTTAACTTACTGAAAATGTTATATTGTGTGTGACTGACAGCAGGGCAGTTTTGAAACAGTAGTCACAGAAACTGGCCCCTGGCCTGCATTTATATGACCTTGTTTGATCTCCCTGAAAACCAATACATTAACAGGCATGTATCCTGAAGCAATGAGCTGAACTTCAAGACTTGGGTAAAAGACTAGAATTTAAATTATGGAAATTCTCAGTTAATTAGCCCTTGCTTTTAATATTTCCCATGCCTTTCTCTTTTGCCCTCATTCTGGATGTAGAAAGTGTCAGTGTAGATGGTCAGACTGCCAGTCTCACACCAAACCTACTCCTCCAGTATCTGTCCTTCCTCACAGAAGCTTACACCATCTCAGCCAAGGACTCACTGCTGTGAAATCTGAGCAAAGCATGACTATAAGATGCAAGTACAAGTCTTCAGCAGCCCTGCTGCTCCACTGCTGCACATCTCAGGGCTGAGCTGCTAATTAGGCTAAAAACACTGCGGAGCACAGCATCATGATTGATATCAAAGCAGCTGTCTAGAGGGTGAAACAGAAAAAAAAACACAACTACTTCAAAACCCCTTTACAAAATTTTTTTTTTTTTATTTTATGATAAATGGAGAAAAAGAAGCGTCCGTTCTGGCGGGCTCCTTCACGCCCTTGGCTTTGTTTCCCACTTAGCATGCAGAAGAGGGGAACGTACAAACACAACTTGTCTTTTAATTTTGTCCTCAGTGGAGATGCTGATCTACCCCTGTCGATGGTGCCATTTTTGCTTTTTAGCCCCTCCCCTGTGGCTGCCTTCATGCTGCACTGTGCGTGTCTGTGTGTGTGTACATGTGTGTGCATCCCTGCACTGTCACTGTCATCATTGTTAACGAAAGCAACTTTTTAATTAAGAGACACTGAGCATCAATCAAGACTTTTAGAGATGCCATCTGGGATGCCTGCCGAGAAGCGAACAACAAACATCATGAATAACGCGCAGAAACATTCACACAGACAGGGCTGTATGCTGAAAAAAGACAGGAGTAAAAAAATGTGACAACAGCAGAGTCATTCAAATGCAAAAACAAAGACTACAGACGAATGAGAGGGTTCTGTATTTCATTACTGACCAGTTGCTACTGGTAGAGGTTAGAGAAGCAGGCCAATGAAGAGACTGGTAGATGCTATCAACAACAATTTCAAGGCTAATTAAAATACTGCTTTTGATAAGGTGGTGTGTACCCCCAGCTGCAAGAGAAGACTTGTGGGTAAAATAGGGCAAAACATATAATGTTGGGATTTATTCAACTGTAGGATTGTTATTTGTCACGACACTAAATATCACAGTTTATGAAGTAACAAATGGTAGAGAAAATTTCAGCATTACACAACTTACTATTTATCTAAACTTTTAGCAGTGAACAAGCTTTTTTCCAATTTACTTCCACATTACTTCAAAATGTTTCAGTATAGATGAATTTAATGATCAGCCACATGCAATTACAAAATAAACTTAGTTCCATAGGTTTTTGGACAGTGAACTTTTTTTTCTATTTTGACTGTACACCAGCACACTGGGGAACACTATGCAAAATTGCCTCTAATTCATAAACAGTTAATGCAATACCTTTGTCAAATTATTGAATTAAAGCTGAGGGTCTGCACTTCAGTCACATTATTAATTTTTTGATTTAAAGTCCATCATGGTGGTGTAAAGCGGCGCAATTACAAAAAACAAACAAACGAACCAAAACAAAAAACAAAAAAACAAAAAACAAAGAACATTTAGAGTACAGGCTGCACCAATCAACAGCAGGTTTCACTTACCTCTATACGCTGGGAGTTCACCTTCTTTCCTTTTTTGTTCCAACTAACCTTTGGCTTGGGGTCACCTGTTGCCTGGCAGACAAATGAGACCACACCCCCCGAGACACCAATCTGATCAACGGGAACTTTTGTGAACCGTGGTACTGCTGAGGAGTGAAGACAACAGAGGGAAGACAGAAAAAGGGAGAGGAAAGGAGGGAGATACATTAGTAGACAAAAGGCAAACGCTGCACCACTGGAGGCAATACCATTTCTGAAAATGCAAACTTTTAAATCCCGGTTTAAGTGCATGAATCCATAGAGACACACTAGTACACGTCACATCAACCTCCACTTGACTTTTCTCTTTCAGGCTCTTACTCATGCCTCAATAGCACAGAGCTGCATCTAGTCTTACAACATGCTACACAGCACATCAGTGTTCTGTTGTGCTGTGTAGAGAGCATTGTGATATGAATTTATATGTGGCGTCTGTGCCAAGTTGTTGATGATTAGTAGCTTAAAATGATTACCCACAGGGAAATAGACTATGGCCTACCATACTACCAGTGTTGTAGTAAGTACATGAGAAAAGGTAAATAAAGAGATAGTAAAATAAAAGTGAGTTTTTGTTTTTATTTGACATTAAGTGCTTAAAATTACTTTTCCTGGTGGACAGAATATAGCACTGACAAAGCCACTTCAGTAGTTCAATTCTTACTTGCACTAAAACATACTAAAAATTGATCTGCCCGGGAAGATTGATTCTTTTGCCCATCAAAAGTTTGTAATTTTGGTGCTTTTGGAGCTGGAATTTCCCCCTCGTGCTTGGGTTACAGCAAGTTCAAGACAACAAGCCTGATAGAAAGAGAGAAAGAGAGAGAAAACAGACTCTTGGGGAACTCGTTAAAACTGAATCATACAGATATGTGGGGATGATCAAACGGCCAGTGCATAACGTCAAATTAATAATTAAGGGACCATGGGCCAACACCAGTCTCCAGGCACTGCTAAACACATATGAAGGAGAGTTCCTGCATTCATTATCGGGTAAAGAGATATATGCAATTGGAGAACGAGGTAAGGAGAAATAGTGTGAGACAAGGGGAAGGAAAAGAAGAAGGGCGAGTGTATAGCCTCAGGAAAGCAGAGGCACTACATGCAAAGTTTATCTCACTGCCCTCAAATAACAATCCAAATGTTTCTGATGCAAATATCACAGCAACAGACACATGCTAACTTAACCAGTAATTGATATCTCAATAATGGCATTCAAAAACGGCTTTCACAATTTCCCCAACTAGCTGAATAATTGGTAAGAGTGCCTAGAAACATAATAAACATTAAAATGTGTTTAATCCTTATAAGAATCCAAAGCAAGAAAAGCAGAACCTTGATTAACATGCTTAGATGGTCTGCATATGCAAGGCTCTTGCAAAAAGCACTATTAGGCCATTAATGGCCAAATGACAAAAAGAAAGATTTTCAGCTATCAACAACTATTAACAGTAGTTCATAGCTGAAAACATTACTAAAGACTATTATTTGTAATGTTATTTTTCTTTTATCAAGACAAGTGTCTATGCATGTATAGCTCAAGGAACAGCACATCTTTTTAGAATTGCGTTTGGTTAACTTTTTTTTGTTTTGTTTTGTTTTTTTTTTTTGTTTTAAATGCTCTGGTATTTCTTTGTGAAGCACTTTGTGATCTTTGTCTTGAAAGGTGCTACATAAATAAAATTTTACTTACTTACTTACATGGCATTAACTGCAATGCTAGCGGTTTCCATAACATTCCATTTTTTTAAAAGTGTAAATGGTATTGTAAGACTTAAAGCGCTAACTTGATGGTAAATTCAGTTGTCGTATATGATAAAATATCTTTCTACAGGCTGTGAGAGCTTGGATATTGACAAAGTCCACACTGAGCTAAATAAATCAACCAAAACGCAACAATGAAACTTCCATTTTTATAAGCAGTAAGGGCTGAGTTTCTGCTTGAGAATTATTTCAGTGCTTGGAAATATTGATTCTTAGTCTTCTGATGGTAAAAATTATTTCTTGGTCTTCTCTAAATCCAGCTATCCATCTATAAAAATATTCTCTAGTGAAGTCACATTCCCTGAAACACTAGAAAGATTTCCAAAAACAAATACAGCATTTCAGAAAGACTATAATAAATAATATTACATTATAATTATGTAAGCAAATAGTTGAAACAGTTCAGTATTATGTAGTAGCAGGGACCATATTGGTTAAAGGTGTTCTCCAGCTTACAGAATCAATATACAATGGATAAACAAATCAAACAACATGTAGTATAAAAACAACGAATGTAAGAAAAAAAAAATCAAATAACTGTCTGCTGTTTATTTCATAGGAGTATTTCCTGTATGTACTGTTAAAGGTTGTGGTATGATCCAGGTACCACATCCTTTCTTCACCATCAAGGACCAGGCCTACTTTATTTGTGTGGTGCATACAATGACTCCTTTTGGCATTTTACACTTTCAATTTCCATTCTGAAACTGCACAACACAGCTTTACACAACACAGCTCCTCTGCATTTGACCTCCCCTTACAATGCGCTCTCTGTTGAGACAGAAGAGGGATTTACACAGATCAAGCCTGTGGCGGTGGTTCTGCTGAAGGACAGCATTCTTTGATTAGTTTTCCCCTGGACCATTTGACATTTCCACCCAGTCGCCTTCTCCACCTCTCTCTGTCTCGCTTCATAGGATGTGAGAAATGTACAATAAATGTGACTGTTTGCATGTGTGTCTGAATTTAACTCCCGACATGTTCAGAATTTTCTCACAATGTACTGTAAATAGTTTTCAATATTATCTCAGGAAGGTTTAAATAAAGCAAGGCAGCTGGGGAGCTAGGAGGGGGAAAAAATGGATGGAATGAAAAAGAATGTGACCGCTGGGAATGACAGAAGGACAAGTGTAGCAGGAGGTGGAGAGGTCAGTGGTAAAGAGAACACTGGCAGAGAAGAAGGTGACAGGAGGTCCAGAGACTCGAGGAGAGGTTGTGAAGAGAGAGTGGAGGATAGAAAGTGCTGCATATTTCAACAGAAAGAAAGCTTTTGTAACTTTTAGTAAGTCTTGCTCTTTTTTCTTTTGGTAATTTGCAATTTTAGATGTTTTTATTTTAAATACATGAGATCATAGGCCCTTCTCTGCAGCCAATTTTAATATTATGTCATGGGTCATTTCTCTGTTAACATCAACCCAAAGCAGAAGACTCTCACCTACATTTGTTCTGCTTGGATACCTTTTGAAACAGTACTATCTGCTGTATGTCCTGCAACATCTTAACTATTTGACATCTGGTATCCTTGTACCATGTATCAGCAGACATTTATGACAATATCCATTGATCACACCACCAACAATAAGTGTGATTTGTAAGACCTATGTACATTAACATTGACTCTCATCTAAAGCATCATTCAATAATGAGGAAAAGAAGAGTGACCAGGTCTTTGTACATTTTCTGAATGGTGTCCTAGATTCTTCTGAATAAAAGACATCCATTGCCGGGAGACAAAATAAAAATGTAAAATGCAGCTAAGAATGTCTATCACAGGCACCAGCCCAGCTGTAAGGCGGCACTTACAACTTGACAAAAGCTAATGCTAGTGCTAGAAAATGGAAAGCCCTTCTGCTAAAGGAGGTATTTGTGTGAATGTAAGACACAATATCCCTTTCATGTTGAGGACATCTGTCTATGGCCTACAGATGTCACTGCTGTCATAGGTTAATCTCTGGGTGTCACTGTTCACAGAGACATGCATCTAAAATTCAAGCTCTATAGAGATTACTGCAAGCTATAAAATTGCACATAATTATATCCTACTGCCTGAAACTTTTGTCACATAAGTACTGAGAAAAGTTTTAGCTTTAGCTCCGCTCTCCTTCGTTCAGTTTTTTTTTTTAGGCTTTGTTTTTTTAGACTTTAGTCTTCTCACAAAGTAAGTTTAATGTTCTTTGAAAGTCAGTAGCATTAATTAACTTCCAGTCAATTCAGGTTAGGTAAAGATATCTGCAATAATTCATTTAGGCGGACTCCCAAATTAATTTAATGTAGTTCCCTTTTCAATAAAAATACTAAACAAGCTATTAAAGTGTGTTTAAGACAATAAAGAAATACAATGAATGATTGGCAAACTTATTCTGCAGAGGTGTTTCTGGATACTGATTTTCTACGACATGTGCCTGTGTGCATATGTTTGAATGCAACACCCCTTGGCACTGGCTGTTGGCCTTGTGAATGGCTATAAAGGTACAGTTACTGCAGGTATGCAGTGTGTGATTGTGTGAACTCTGATGAGCATAATTAACCTTTTGTTCTATTTTCCCCAGCTGTGATCCTCTGGGCTTTTGCTGCCAGTTACCACTGACTTTAAGTTCAATTTGAACTTTGCCAACACCAGTAATTGCAGGGTAAGAAAGGTTGAATGGAGCCTGGATTTAAAGTGCTTTGCAATAATGAGTAATGGCACAGACCAGCCCATATCAACAGATAAAATTGTTCACAGTGTTTCCCGCACTGAATGGCCCATGTGATGACGATATGCACTGACACCAGTATCAAATAATATCAAATGTAGTACAAAAGCTGCACGTTTCTGCCAACCTTTTTGTTCATTAATGCTACATTTAGCACCAAATCCTCCAGGCTTCCTCTGGTCCAGTGGGTAAAAATAGCATTCAGTTCCTTTTATGACTGCAAAATATTTAGAAGGTTCTCTTCTGCAGCCCAGTTGTGCCACCTTTTCTGAAAATATATGCACTTCTATGGCTGTAAGGTAACTTGCATAAGAGTCTCCATGTACTGTTGTCCGCTATGTTACCAGAGATGACATTGAAAGGACACTGCACCCGTAGTGGCCGTTTGTCCCTTCTACCAAAGTCTCCCTCTATTCACTAAGCTTCCCTCCGACAGACTGAGGTACGGCATTGCCTAGATAAGCACACAAGACCTGTCTTTATCTGCCTGGCAGGGGGACATGGCCTGAGCTAAAATAACCAGCAATAGGGGCCCTGCTATCTTCACAAGGCCCCAAGAATAGAACAGATCCACGCAAACAAGACTGGATAGAAGGAGGAGGAAAAACTCACACTGTGCACACAGACGCTTGTTTAGCTAATACAGCAACCACCTGCTACTGGCCGCTACCTCTGTTGGACCTGATAACACAGAATACACCAGCACTGTGATTATAAAGTGGTGGAGAGTGGGAGGTGGGAATGTGAATATGAGACGGCTCCATTTACAGTACTTTACTGTTGTCGTTTGGTGGGGGAGGAGGGGAGTAAGAGGAGGGAGGGGACTGGCTTTATGACTAATACTGTAATTGATGGAGAAAAGCTTCTCGGGTCATAAATAGGAGCCATTATCCTCTGAATTAGCAAAGTGGGAGACAAAATGATGCACAGCCATTCAGTGATTTGTAGAGAATTGGTAAAGGGCACTTGTTATCCATCTTGCTACAAATAGGTATCTTTCACAGCACACAGGACATTTACCAGCAACGTCTAAAAAGTACATTTGGTACTATAAGAGGTATTACAACTAGGAAATCAATTTCACTTGCTCTTGGCTACTATAGCATTCTGAGAATAGGGTGGTCAGGGTGGAGATGCAGATTAGTATGACATTAATTTTTTTCTCTTCTTCCATTTTTTTCAAAAACCATAATGAGTTAAAAGTGCATATGTGCAACTTAATTCACATATTTTCATCCTACTCACGACCCTCTTATCTAAGCAGACACTTTAAAGCCTGTCTGGCAGGTATAATCTTAAGTCTACTTTGGTCTGTTTACAAAGTGCATGGGAAAAATACAAAGCACAGTGTGTTACTAATTTAAAGAAGTCAATTTAGTGATGCTAAGATTAAACTTAATTTTTGTGTTACCCAAACAGCAGACACATGACATACAGGGAAGCAGACAATACAGATTACTTGGGGAAAAACTACCAATAAGTAGAGGGCAGAAATTTGTGTAAGGCTTAAAAACTTTAAAAATGAAAGGAGCAGACTAACACGTGTTTTGACTGTAAAACCCGTCTTGCTAGGGCAACTGCTGGTCTCTCTTCACTGTGGCATGTTTGCAGGTGCAGACTGGGGCTAAGAGAATCCAAGGCAATAGCAGACTTGCATGACTTAGGCATAGCAGCCACAGGGTGAGTAAAAGAGAATGGAAGCTGACAGCCTGAGTAAGTGACCTGAGACAAGGGCAGCTGCAAGCAACCTTTAATAATCCTTCCACAGGTTCCCCTATGGAAGCCCTGTAAGTTTTACTTCCTCTAGATAGAGCTTGTTGACTGAAACCTCCTTTTTAGTCATCTTGTCTGGTGCTTTTTTAAACGCGAGTGAATTTAAGCTTTTAGGAAGAAGCAAAAGGCCACCACTGTAAAGGAAATGGGTGCACGTGATTTGTAACACACATAAACAAAAAGAGCTTCCTTGCAAAAATGAACACAAAATAGTTTCATCCCAAATATTTAGTTTTCATAGCCACTAGAAGCCAACATCATACATTAAATTACCTAAATTTGTGTCACTTTGTAAGTTGCACTATGCAACTATATGTATATATCATAAGGCCATAAAGTTACCTATCTAGCATTCCCGGACCTGAGTAGAAACCTCGAACTTTCTCAACACATGCACACATGTATAAGGATAGAGGGAAAGAAAAGAAAGACAGGTAAACAGACCCACACATGCAAATGCGCACCCTCCATGCTTAAACAACCAAGCCCCATCAATCAGGACCGATTCTCACAAGCTGCCTGGGCCGGGGCCATCACCATGGAAACCAAACCTTTACTTGAAAACCGCCTTGCTTTGTCTTGTCTGGAGGTTTTCACACACAATCACTGCCAACCAAGCCCAGCAGGCCAAGGCACAAACTTAAACCAGACAAGAAAACAGAAAAGGGAAAACAAGACACGAGACAGAAAAAGTTATGTCTGTTTTGTGTAGTTAGAAAACTGTAAGTTAAGATCACTATCATCAGACAACTTCAAACATAAGATATGAACTTTTTCATCTCCAGCCACAGAGCTGGTGTGTGACATGCACTATTTTAACTTATTTCTTTATTCCTTTCTTCGTTTATTTCTTTCTCTTTTTCCAATAATACATGATATAATATGAGCTACACTGTACAAATCTTTAGCATCGATTATGTACTTAAAATGTGTATTAAGTATATAATGATGTATTAGGTATATAATTCTCCTTCATCTACAGTGCAACTGGAAAGTATTCACAGTGCTTCAGTTGTTCCACATTTTGTCATGTTACAGCCTTATTCCAAAATGGAATAAATTTATTTTTCACCTAAAAATTCTACACACAATACCCCATAATGACATCTGTCAAATGTTTCTACAACTTGATTGGAGTCCACCTGTGATAAATTCAGTTGATTGAACATGATTTAGAAGGCCACACACCTGTCTATATAAGGTCCCATAGCTGACAATGAGCACAGTGGCCTCCATCATCTACTGCATAAATGGAAGAAGTTTGGAACCACCAGGACTCTTCCTAGAGTTGGCCGCCTGGCCAATCTGAGAGATTGGGGTAGAAGGGCCTTAGTCAGAGAGGTGACCAAGAACCCGATGGTCTTTCTGACAGAGCTCCAGCATTGCTCTGTGGAGAGAGGAGAACCTTCCAGAAGGACAACCAGACAGACGCCACTCCTCAGTAAAAGTCACATGACAGCCCACCTGGAGTTTGCCAAAAGGCACCTGAAGGACTCTCAGACCATGAGAAAGAAATTCTCTGGTCTGATGAAACAAAGACTGAACTCTTTTGCTTGAAAGCCAAGCATCATGTCTGGAGGAAACCAGGCACCGCTCATCACCTGGCCAATACCATCCCTACAGTGAAGCATGGTGGTGGCAGCATCACGCTGTGGGGATGTTTTTCAGCAGCAGGAACTGGGAGACTAGTCAGGGTTGAGGGAAAGATGAATGCAGCAATGTACAGAGACATCCTTGATGATAACCTGCTCCAGGCCACTCTGGACCTTGGACTGGGGTGAAGGTTCAGCTTACAAAAGGACAACGACTTTATCATTATGTGTTGAATTTTGAGGTAAAAAAATGAATTTAATCAATTTTGGAATAAGGCTGTAACATGACAAAATGTGGAACAAGTGAAGCGCTGTGAATACTTTCTGGATGTACTGTATTGCCAAGGTGGGTTTAAGCCATACACTTTGATAATAATGTTGCCGATGGAGAAAGGACGTAAATATTATCTGTCTGAATGTGTGCTTAAAAAG
>VUQS01006456.1:7081-64965 GCA_015108495.1 Heterochromis multidens
GTTCCCTTCTCAGATGTTGACGTAGAAAAGCCAGATGAGAAATCTGTTATGACATATGTAGCCCAATTCCTGAAGCATCTTCCAGAACGAAAGCAGAGCGGCTCCGAGGGACAGCTACAAGTAGAGGTAACCAGCTGTCTCAGTCTTCTCTCTTTCTGCATTGTGAGTGTTTGTCTTTTGTATGTGATAGATCATGTTTTGTCTTTGTTTAGTGCTGAATTTAAATGTGTGTACAGCTGCACATCCCCAAATATTAGTTATACTTATTTTAACCTATGAAATTGTAAGGTTCAATACAGAAAAAAATGTTATACTTAATCGATTCACAATTTAATTTGGTTCAAAGCTCTTATGTAGTGAGTTGAAGCTATCTACTTTTTAAAGTAGGTTCAAACAAGCTGTGGCAGTGTCTTGTCTGTTCTGTCTTTGTTTTTTGTACATCTTTCTCTCTTTGTGCCGCTCTTTGTCTTCTTCTCTGGTGTTTTTGACTGCTTTCCTGTGGTTGTTGTGCTGGACTCTGTTCTGCAGCATGATCTTGCTCCTCGGGATATAGAGGAAATGTTGGAGGTAGGTTATTTAGTCACTTCAGTTCCCAGGGGAGAGTTTTCAATAATTTCCTCCAACTCAATGCAATTACCACCCATGATCATTCCTGGTTTCCATATAAATTTGATTAATGCATATTTTTCTGCCTCCTCTATTGGATTGCTGTATCAGTGCCTACTGTACTTTGTAAGGATGGGATTAAACATTGATTTTTCATGTCAAAATAAAGCCTATATCCTAATATTGGCTCTTTATCTAACCCAATGTGATATTCGGGCCGCGGGGTTTCTGAGCCATGATAACGGAAGGAAGTCCAATATAATAAGATGTGATATTACCATTTATGAACGTTACCATCGAGCGCTTTGGCTCTCAGTCCCATTAGCATGACAATGAAGGCCTCTGGCATCGGCAGTGTGCACTGATACAGCATATTTGATGGAAAGCTTGTGAATAGAGGTTGTCCTTTTTTGTGAGGTTTGCTGTGTCCAGATGTATGTCACGCCATGTTTTGTTGTTTTACAACACTAATAGGGCTTTTTGTTCTTGCGTAAATGCTGATGTTTGCACTGAAGATCAATTAGCTATAACAAAGCGTGAATTTATAAAATAAACAAAAGCTGAAACACTTGGTTATAAAATATTTAGAGAAATGATGGTGAGTAAAATGTGACAGACTGTTTCCTTTTAGAATTAACTTAATCTACTTCCATGTTCTGAGCTGTCATAGAGAATAAAGTTGGGGCTTCCTACAGGAGCCAGAGTGAAGTGATAAAAGTGAATAGATTCAGACTGAACAGCTCTCAAACTGAATGGTCTATCGCACAAGCTTTTTAGCGGCATAGTATTATCGTCATGCTTATTTAAAATCCAATGAAATGTTCGTAGGGGGTCTTAGACAAAGTACCCTGTTTAAGCTGAGTGTTTTTGGCAGCTGTGGGTTTTTGACGTTTTGTCCTGCAGGGAGACACAGAGGATTAGGGGAACACATGTTTAACCGTGCATGCTCAGCTTTCTTCTACCCTCTTTCCTCTTTTCATGCCGGTCAATCACTTTTTCCACTCTGTCTTCTTCTCCCCCACCCTTTTTTTGTGGTGCACTGGCCTCCTGTCTTTTATTTCCCGATTTCCTCGTTCACTCTCCCACCCCTCCATGATCCCGGCCACCTAGAGAGAGCAGCGAAAGAGCCTGAGGGAGCTCAAGATGTTGCTCGACCAGCTGGAGAGAGACGCAATACAGGCTCAGGAGACTGAGGGCAGTCTTGCTCAGCAGTACCAGGTTAGTGTTAGTGTGTGTGTGTGTGTGGCTGGGTGTGTTTAAACTGGGCACACTGGGCACAGACGTTCCTATTATTAGCTTAATCAGTGGCATTACACTGTGGGGATCAGGCAGCAGCCGTCATATTTTCAGTCAATCTGGCTTATTTCACAAAGCCTCAGGATACATTCCATATTCAGCAGCATGTGGGATATCCTCATTGTCTTTGCATAGCTCTGAGAATCTGAAACCAGAGAGAGGGACAGTTTTTAAAGAGAGAACATATGAGGGTCTGATAAGATACCAATGGGAAAAGGGTATGACCTGTGAGAGAGCACTTATTATCATTATTTATCAAAGAGCTGTGAATCACTTATTTTTGCTTTTCAGCTTTTCAAGAGTCTGCGTGTCCAGTTGGAGATGAGAAGGAAGCAGGTGGAGGGAGCTTTGCAGTCTACTCAGAGGGACGGGATGTTGACTGTGGATCAGGCTCTGGTCAAACAGGCCTGGGAAAGGGTTTCCAAAAGGGTGAGAACAATTTATATATATTTTTATATACTCTGGGCCTGTGGCAGTTTTATCTCTAATTAATTTGTTTTCACCTTTGAACTAAAGCAGAAAATACAATTTTGTGTGTCTTATAAAGAGCTTATAGAGAGTGTTTCCTTCCATTTTAAATAAAAGTTTGAATTATTTGTGTGATGAGGTCATTAATTAAGGAGGCATCGTCTGTTTTTCTTCACCTCAGTTACTGGACTGGCATCTCCAGCTGGACAGGTCTCTTCCAGCTCCTCTGGACACAGTGGGGGCATGGCTGCATGAGGCTGAGGAAGCTCTGCGACAGGAAATAACCATCCAGCAGGCACATGACATCACAGCCAGCACTGTACATAGAGCTCTGGAGCAGCACAAAGTTAGTACAGAGCCATACATAGAGCCAGAGAGAGTCAAACATACCATTAAAATGAACATAAGCAAAGAGGCTGGTAAATCTCTGCACAAATTCTTTGAAATTGTAGATTAAACTTAGCTTTTTGTCTGTTTTCATGTCTTTACTTGCTGTGCATTACACAGGATGTGTTGAAGAGCCTGGAAAGTCACCAGCAGGTCTTTCAGAGAATCCATAAAGACAGAAGTGTTGATGGAGTGCCTGTTCCCCTAGACCAGCTCCAAGACATGGCTGAGAGGTAGACAAAACACCTACTAGTCTCTCTTGAAAGCTCAGAATACAAAAACCTGAGGCATCTCTTCAAATAATAGTAAGGTTTGCTGACAAGAGCCCATTATTTGAATTAGATTTAGAACACTTGGTGTGGTTTCACACTCTTGCTTTTCGGGAAAGCAGCAGAATGAGAAGGTCGAGTTGTAGGTCTGATGTCCTCGTATGAACTTTGTCTTTTTTAGGATGAACTTTATCTCTACATCTTCTAGCATCCACTTGGCTAAAATGGAATTTCTGGAGAACAAACATCACATGCAGGCCTTCCTCACTCTGGCTGAGTCCAAACTAAAGTCCTGGATCATCAAATATGGCCAACAGGAATCTGTGGAACTGATGCTTCACAGCTATATCGTAAGCTCGGGCTCTGATTTGCTTAGTTGGATCTTTAGGGTTCATCTGAATGTTTTAATGGAAAGTTTTTTTTTTGCATATTGCATAAAAATCATAGGTTGATAAAGAATGATTGCCACTACATAGCACCTGTATACGAGGTTTAGTTCTGTTGCTGTGTATCTGTTATGATGCTATTGTCTTCGCTACCATTTTCACATGTAATAAATTTTTCTTTTGGATTCTGTCTTCATCAGTCATTCGTGGAGAAGCAACGTTTCTTTGAAAATTATGACATGTTGTTCCAGTCTCTGAAACAATCTGCAGAGGCCTATGTGAGTGCTGACAGCTCAGGTGAGTAGTTCAAGGTGTAATATTTACTATATATATATATATAAACAAATATAGACAAAATAAAGGTTTGTCATCATATCATTCTCTCATGATAAAATAATTCTTCTGGGAACTCTGAGAAGTGTTTATAAATATTCGAGCCAGACAGTAATCTGCTATAAAGCAGCTTTATCATGAAGATGTCAGAATCACATAAAATGACCAACAATGCAATAAAGCAGTGCTGCTCATTGACTGGAAACATCATTATTGTGCCATATTTCCAATGCGTGCTCATCCTTTTAATGTAACTTTAATCTGAAATTGATCGTAGACCTCCAGTGTATCCTTACTGACATCAAATATCTCTCAATTGTTCACTGTATCTCAACTTTATTTCCCCTTTCAACATCTCAGTAACCAATGAGGCTTTCGCTGCCAGCAGCTCAGTATGCCCCTGACTGGTTTCACAATTTGATAGAGGAGGAGAGTCTGCAGGCTACAGCTAAATGAGGTTCCTCCACTCTCTGCTCTCAGTGGGGAATACGACCCCATTTGCTAGTTGAGGGGCTGCTCCACTTCTGCAGGTCTCTGGGCGCAAACTGAGCTAGCTTGTTGGTTTCATTAGGTTTCAGGGTTGCATTGCTTTAGGGTATGCAGAGCAGAGAAGTGAGGTGTGGTGAGAAATCAGGACATCTGAGGTTTGATTGGCCGACCCCATGAATGAAATGCAGCAGGTCCTGCTGGTACTGTAGTTAGCATCGTGGTTTCTGATTGGTTGGATGAGAAAATTAAGGAATAGGGTAAAGGTACTGATATGTTTTTTGTCTTTCATTTTAAAGCATCACATTTATCTGATCATACAGTAGTTTGCGATGCTTGACTGAAACAACTAGAGAGTTTGCACCTAAGAATGTAGCACAAGCACAGATGATACATCTCCCTGTATTGAGTTTTTGGGGTCAGAGAGTTTTCTGCAAAGGCTTGTAGCTCCTTCAGCTCCAGTGTGCTCTCCATTAAGTGTTCCTATAAAAATGTGTCCTGTGCTTTTGCCAAAGTGTGGTCACAAGTGACAGTTAAAATTTAGTGTAAGTGAAACAAAGCAGGGAAAGTCATCAGACACAAACAAACAAAACAAGTATGACTGCAGCTCCAAAACAGCTGCTTCAGTGCTTCACTTTTATGATGACTCCTGTGAATAATATCTTCCTATGAGTGGTATGATGAGCAGCAGTAGTAGCAGAGGTAATAGTGGTTCCCTCAGTGGTTTTCGTTATTAAAGTATAGCTGTCATTCTTGTTAAACTTTTCGTGTCTCTCTTCCAGTGGATGAAGGCGAGATGGGAGTACGCAGGTTCATGCGGGAGGTGGTGACTCAGTGGAGGAGCCTATCCATGGAAGTGCGCAGCGTGAGGAGCATGCTGGAGGAAGTGCTGTCCAACTGGGAGAGGTACACTTCCACTGTGGCCTCTTTGCAGGCCTGGCTGGAGGATGCTGAGGAAGCCCTGCGCCAGCCAGAAAACACAAAACGGGTATGAGATTAGATCTTAATACTGTCTGAGCCTTTGATTTTTTTATTTTTTTTTCGGTGAACAGATTAAGAACCCTCTCATACATGCATTTATTTGATGGACTAAGAAATCACATTTAATTGTAGCAATCAACCCATTTAGAAGAATTTAGTTTTTTATGTGGAAGCCTATTAGGAGTCTCCACTCAAGTATCAAATGATCTCACAACAAGCCGCTGAGGATATTCCCGTTGTCGCATTGCCATGGTTACCACAGACTCACATCCCCGCCAAGGATTAGACATCTAATTACCCCACTTTTTTATTGTCCTTCCTTTGTTTCTTTCTTTGAATCCCTTTCTTTGTTCCTTTTTTGATTAGCTCTCTTCATCTCTTTCTTTGACACTCGGTCTTTGTTTCTCTTAATTTCTTTGTCTTCCAGGAGTTTTTCAGGAGTCTCAGCCACTGGATGGATCAGCATGCAGCCATGAATGATGCAGGGAATTTTCTTATTGAAACGTGTGACGAGACAGTGTCACTTGATCTCAAACAGCAGCTCCTCATTTTAAACGGACGATGGAGAGACCTCTTCCTCAAAGTCAAACAAGTAATGAATAAAAACATCTATAAATACTGCCTGTCAGACAAAGACAGAATTGGGTCAAAACATATGTGACAGCTCTGTTTGTTTCATTTCTCAGTGGAAAGTATAATTAGCTTTTTTTTTTTTACTGCAGTATGCCCATTCAGATGAGTTGGAGAAATGGAGAAAAGAACACCTGAAGGCTGTGTGGGCTCTGAAAGAGCTGCTGGACACAGCTGAAGCCAAACTCAATGCTCCGGTTCAAGTGTCTTTCCTCAGTGTTAGGGCATTTTTGCAGGATGTGGAGGTGAGGAAAGCAAACTCTCAGTTTGTCTATCATATGTAAAGATCAGAATAGTCTGACAGTAAAAATACTGCCTGTCAGTAATGTATTTTTTGCACTTGTATTGTAAGCCACTTACACTTGCATGCATACTTTACATTAGACCAACCCTGATCACAACTCTTGGGGTTTGTTTCACATCTGTTCTTTCTTAAGTTGGTAATGAATAGCAAGCCTTACTTTGAAGTGGACCTAATATGCTTTTTAATTTTTTTCTGTTGCGTAAATATACTGTTACTGTTGGTGGATACTCATATTAAACATGGTCAAAGTTGCAAATACTGAATTCAGTGTATGTACAAATAATGTGAGTCCCTTTGAGCCAAAAGCTCAGGCTTCAAACTGCTTTAAATGCTTGATTTCAGTTTTTTCTACTCTTAGCTTTGTATGATTTCAAAGAGAATGGTCATCACAGCTCTTTTTAGGAACACAGCTGCCCCACCCACCTGCTGTTTAAACCTTCTGTTTACAAGAGGCACCCAGTCAGAAGAAGCTGGTTTCAAAGGAAGGGGAAAGAAGCTGAAACCGCTTGTTTCATGCGGAGGTTGAACTGAGGGAATCAAAGTATGGAGCTGGAAATGAGCATAACAGTTGACCTTTAATGCCCTGATTGGATCGCTAACTCTAATGACACAGAAGTGTGAAACATTCCTTTAGATTCCTACATATATTGATTTATTATATCTCCCAACTGTTTTACTTCCTTGCAAACTTAAGCCATTTTCAGACATGTACAGTCATGTGATAAAGAGAGTTTTAACAGACTCTATGTAGTCCTGTGAAAAACTAAAAACACCCCATGATTCAGACTAACTTTTCTAATTGTTTTCTGTATGACTTTATCAATCTTTGACATTGTTGTGGAGGAAATCTGGTCCACTCTTCTTTACAGTGTTCCTTCAGTTCATTGACGTTTGCGAGAATTAATTTATGCACAGCTCTCTTAAGGTTCCACCACAGCATTTCAGTCAGGTTGAGGTCTGGACTTTGACTGGGCTATTGCAACACCTTTGATTTTTTTCTTCGTCATTCTATTGTAGATTTGTTGCTGTGCTTGGGATCATTGTCCTGTTGCATAACCCAATTTGGGGCAAGCTTTAGCTGTCAGACAGATGGCCTCTTTCTTTCATCATCACCCCTCCACCGTCGTGCTTGTTAGTTGGCGTGAGGTGTTTTGTTTGCTGATATGCTGTGTTTGGTTTTGAACAAACGTGGTGCTGTGCATCATGGCCAAACATCTCCACTTTGGTCTCACCTGTCCAAAGGACATTGTTCCAGAAGTCTTGTGGTTTGTTCAGATGCAACTTTGCAAACCTAAGCTGTGCCACCATGTTCTTTTTAGAGAGAAGAGGTTTTCTCCTGCCTCTTCTCTCTCTTTTTGCGGTGAATTCACTGGACAGTTTTCTGCCCTGTTCCCAAATGCATGCTAATAGATATCTGGCAGACTTTTTGGTGGTCTGGCAGGATGAATACAGTTAAATATCTGATCTGTCAGCGTGCAAGAGGTATGTTCTCACATGTGCTTTCATCAGATAATGCTTAGAAAAGTTCATGGCTGCAGTAAATGAGTGTCAGCGGCTCAGGTCAAAATGAATTGAGGCTCAGTCTCTCTTCTTTGCCTGAGACATAGCAGATAAAGTCACGCTTGAGTTATGATAAAGTCAGATTTCACAGCTCCAGTCGACGTGTGAAAACAGTTTTACTCTCATACATTTTTGATAAGGTGTTACAAAAAGCTGCAAGTCACTGCTGTTTGGATGTCAGTGTTTTTATTACCAAAAGCAGTTTTGATGGTAGTGCATTCAATTTAAAAACATATAAAATGACCCTTTACCCTTGTACGTCTCATTGCAGAATACCAAGCAAAAGGTTGTCGCTATGGAGACGCAATACAAGTTGGCTGCTCGCAGCGCTCAGCTCCTTGCCAAGGATGCGCCACAGGATGAGGCAACCAGGGTCATGGCAACTATGACAACAGTCAAAGGTCAACTAAGCAAGGTGGGACTCATTTAAGGTTAAACACAAAGCCTTTTTAAAGTAATACTTTTTGTCATTTTCCGTGTCACTGTTAAATGGTCCGTTTTATATCTGTTCAGGTGAGAGAGCGGTGTCCCTCCCTGATGAGGGAGTGTCATGTCCTTCTGCCCCTGTTGGAGGAGATGGAGAAACAGATCAATTCTTTTTACCAGGCCCTGGAGCGAGCGAGTCACATCACTTCTGCTGCGAGAGACCCAGAGTCACAGGCACAAGCCCAGCAAAAATACAAGTGGCAGGTTAGACAATTAATGCATTAAACTCACAACAAGGGGTTACCAGATATGTTTTTATTCTTTTTTCTTTTTTTTTTTTTACAATTATCATGGATATAAGCTGCCAGCTCCATAAGCAGTGATCTGCATTTGAAAGCCGTTCCAGATTGTTCTGGCCCACTTCAACCCCTGAGTATCGTGCTATAAATCATGCAAAAATTATATATTTTTGTCTATTTCATCTCGTTACGTGCAATAAGCACCAGTGATCTATACATCAATAGGACTGTCTTTTATGTGTTATTGTTCCCTTCCTTTACGCTCAGATCGGTTTGATGTTTGAAGGTGCACAGTGACAGGAAATAATAACTCCCTTCAAATGTCTTTAAACTAAAGTAATGAGCTTCTTATGAAAATGTAAGGAGTAGAAAGTAGAGATATTTGTGTTAAAATGTAGGGGGTAAAAGTAAAAAACTATCAAAAAACAAATACTCAAGTACAGATACCTGAAAATTTTACTTAAGTACAATAACAAAGTACTTTGTTGCTTCTCATCTCTGTCCAGAGGATGCGACGTCCATATTTTCCAAAAAGAATTTTAAATTTCGATTTGTCTGAACACAGAACAGTTTTCCTCTTTGTCTCAGTCCATTTTAAATGAGCTTTGGCCCAGAGAAGTGGTAGTACCAAGTGGCTTCTTCTTTGCATGATTGAGCTTTAACCTGCATTTGTGGTTGGCACGGTGACCTGTGTTCACAGACAGTGATTTCTGGAAGTGTTCCTGAGCCCATGCAGTCATTTCCATGACAGAATCATGCCTGTTTTTACTGCCTGTATGGGCATCTAATATTGATTTTCAGCCTTGTCCCTTGCGCACAGAGATTTCTCCAGATTCCTGGAATCTTTTGATGATATTATGTACTGTACATGATAAGATATTCAAATTCTTTGTCATTTTACATTGAAGAGTATTATTCTGAAAAATTTTCATAATTTGTAGACGCAGTTTTTGCAGGCTGGTGAATCTCTGCCCATCTTTACTTCTGAGAAACTCTGCCTCTATAAGATGCTCTTTTTATACTCAATAATGTTACTGACCTTTTTCCAATTAACCTAATTAGTGGCAAAATGTTCCTTCAGCTATTTCTTTTTAGTACTACTTACTTTTCCAGCCTTTTGTTGCCCCTTTCCCACTGAAATTTAAAATGAGCTAATATTTTTCATTAAATAGTAACACAGTCTCAGTTTAAACCTCTGATATGTTTTCTATGTCCCATTGTGAATAAAATATGAGTTTATGAGATTTTCAAATCATTGCCTTATGTTTTTATTTACAATTTGCACAGCGTCCCAACTTTTTGGGAACTGGAGTTGTAAAAGTCCATCCATCTATCCAATTCATAATTGTATTATGATATTATATGGCTTCGATTGTGAGCGTGAAAGGTTTTCTGTCTCTCAGACTTTCGACCTGTCCAGGGTGAACCCTGCCACACTAAATTGGTTCTGTCTCTCAGACTTTCGACCTGTCCAGGGTGAACCCTGCCTCACTAAATTGGATAGCCAGATATGAAAATGGATGGATGGATGGATCCATGGATATTATAAACATAATTAACATTTTTTATGTTTTGTTTCCCCTTTTGTCTCAGGATTTGTTAAACCAGCAGCAAAGCTGTAAACGATGTTTATCAGTGATTGAGAGGAACCACCACACCCTGCAGAAGGCACTCTCCACCAGTAAGGTGCTCAGAAACTTCGACATGTCATTGCTGCAAAAGAGAGTTGCTGAAATTCAGGGCTCGGCACAGGTTAGTATTACACATACATGCTACATGCATTACATGGAATTGCATACCAGAATGCCATTCAAAAACCACAATACTGATTATACTACAGAGATCACACGGACATCCAAAAAACCCAAGGGATCCCTGCAGATTAGACTTATCCACCATGTGTGTCACTGTTCATTTGCTTGATGTAGGACAAATAATATAATTACACTGTATTACCGAGGAGACCCATTACAATCACTGCTAACCACCATCCAACCTCTCAGGCTTTGCTGAAGGAGGTTGGGGAATGGAGAAGGCAGGAAGAGGCCAACAACTGCCTGAGGAGGAGATTTGAGGAATCACGACAAGAGCTGGAGAGAGTACTGAAGAAAGCTCAGGGCTGCTTGAGAGAGACTGGAGATGCCGAGGAATTATTAAAGAAACACACTGTAAGATTAAATCTGTAACCTCTAAGCATGTCTGTGAAAGCTGCAGAAGCATTTCTATTATCTTATTACATTTTTAAGAGGAAAGGGGTAGAGTGTTAACATTCTTGACTAACCTTTGCTTTATCTGATGTGGTCTTAGATCTAAAGCAGTGTTGAACTGCCACTTTTATTTCTTTTTATTTTATAATACAGGATTTTTTTGGACAACTGGACCAGCGGGTTCTGAGCGTGTTCTTGAAAGCATGTGATGAGCTCACTGACATCCTACCACAGGAAGAGCAACAGGGGCTGCAAGAAACTGTCCGTAGGCTGCACAAACTCTGGAAGGTCAGAGGTCACCATGCTTTAACACTCTCACTAATTACTGTACACCTCTTGAGGCGCATAACCACTACTTCATTAACTTAACCAGGAAAACCTTTGGCTTCAATAGATTCCCTCCAGTCTGGTTCCAATTAACCTGTTTAGATAAAAATGCAACCGTCTCTGTGTTTATTTGCAGTCACTCCAGGGAACTTTTTATCGCCAACAGATACAATGTGACACTGAAACGATAGCTATTAGGTCCTCTATGTTTTGTCTAATTTCTGTCTTTTTCACAGGACCTCCAGAGCGAGGTACCATCTCACCTGCTCCGTCTGAAGGTGGAAGTGGAGCAAAGCCGAGTTGCTGTGATCCTGCAAGACTGCAGAGCAGAGCTGGACAGAGAAATGCAAGCACTGTCAGGCACCTGCACCAGCGAGCGAGTGATCAAAGAGCACAGAGTGAGTCTCGGGTTTGTTGGGAATTTAAAACAGATTAAACTGAAAATCAGAGAAAGACAAAATCACTTAACGTTGTCATCGTTGACATTCTGGAGCCTCTCATCTTTTAATTTTCTTCTTTTTTTTTCTCAGACTTTCTTCAGTGAACGCAAACCTATGACTCTGTGTGAGAAGAGGATTAGAAACATGGAGGATCTGTGTTATAAGTTGCCTGACAACGACCCGGCTTATCGAATGCTTGACTGCACTAGAAGGGCTGTAGAAGAGGTTAATGAGCAGATAAGGAGCACCCACCTCAAGCTGGAGCAGCACCCTGATAAATGGAAAGAGTGGAATGAGAGGTAAAGATGATCAAAAAGCACAGATTTCAATGTGCTTACAAGCAAATTCAGAACTTAGTGATCCATTTCTGTTTTAGATTCTGCGAGCTTTCTGATTGGCTCTCATCTCAGAGAAGGCAGGTGAGGCTTTTAAGAGAGACAGCAATAAATTCCAGTCATCAGGAGCAGCTTGATGCTGCTGTTCAGGTGAGTGAGTGGACTACATTTGCTGCTGTAGGCACTTGGATTAGGTTATAATTCAACTTCAGTTAACATGCATCCCTGTCTTTGTGCTTCCATCAATTCCAGGCACTACAGGAAGCAGTGGACACTCGAGAGGAGAGTCTGCTGTGGCTCAAGAACCGCCTTGTTGTGCTGTCTGAAGTTAGCTCTGAAGTGGAAGTCCAAAGACAGAGAGCAGCCTTGGCTAAGCTCTCAACTGACCTGCGGGCAGTCTTCTCTTCACTCTGTCAGGTATTCCAGGATAAATGCTGAACATTTTCTTCCTCATTGGGATTTTTCATCAAAAGCTGATCCGATACCTTTCTGCCACAGGTGGGTGAAGAGGGCTCTGCTATGTTCCAGTATGAGGAGCTGAGGGACGAGGTGCATGGTGCTCTGGAGGAGGTTCTGAGGGCCCGAAAGGAAGCTGAAGAGCAGATCAGCAGAATTCTGGACGCTGAGAGTCTGGAGGAAGCCAAACAACTTTACCTTATTCACCAGGTATGTGTTTAGCACAAACTCACATTTAATATGTCTTATATATATTTAATTTAACAATTTAACAGTTAGCTGGGATAGGCTCCAGCCCCCCCGCGACCCTGAATTGGATAAGCGGAAGAGAATGGATGGATGGATGGAATTTAACAGTTTACATTATAGATGATTTAAGCGAAGAAAAGAAAAATCAAGACTCCTCATAAAATAGCATGTTGTTTTTGTGTCTGTGTGTGTTACAGCAACACCTAAAGCGCCTGCATGCTAACAGGAGAGAGGCAGAGCTTCTGGTGTCCCACTGCCGCCAGCTGCAGAAAGGGGAGGTGCTCAGTCAATCTCTACGGGAGCTGGAAGGAGCTTTCAGTGAGGTTGACCACAAATCAGGGCCAAAGGAGCAAAATCTGCAGGTAGGCAGAGCCAGGATTTTTCTCATGTCGGTGCCCTGGTGTTTGCATGTGTGAGTGTCATTGATCATCCACACACAGCCCTGCTGTGATCATTGATTAGTCCATTGTTGATTGTTATGCTGCACGTTAATTTTGTTTGTCTGTTACTTTGTGATTTCTTTGTAGACTTGTCATTGTCCTTGAATTGATCAGAAAATCTTTCTCTGTAAAAATGTCTACAATGCCCAGACAGACAGCCAACAATTTAATTTTGATCACATTAAATTGTTGTTGAATGGGAGAATAGCAGCATGACCCTCTGTAAAGAGCATAACAGCAATTAATGACAACATTAAGTCAGAGGCAGCATGAAAAGGAGGCGCTGGGATGGAGATGGGCTGCAAAGCAGGTTGCAGAATGCAGCAATTATACAGTAGGCAGGCTAAAGCAGCCTAAATAGTGCACCCTATATGAGATTTATTAATTGGATGTGTAGCGGAGTATTAGCTGAAGCCTCAGCTGACAGGATTGTGGCTGAGCTTGATTGTGTGGCATGCCTGAACTAACACTATACTTAATTTTTGGTAGAAACTGCAAAAAGTAAAAATTAAAAGTTAGCACCAGGTCATAACTGTTTAAATACTTACAGATTCGTCTAGTAGAATGGGAGTAAATATTACAATACCCATCTTCTCTGTGTGAGATTGTGCATGTAATCATCAATTTGTACCTGCTAACTTTACTCTTTTATTTCTTTGTCACTTCAAGGCAACGCTGAGCTCCTGGCAAAGATTTGAAGCAGAAAGAGAAACAGTTTGGAGGTTTATCAGCAATACTAACAATGAGTTGCACAAAGAACTTTTTTTCAACAGCTTGGGCAACCTGAAAATTGAACTGGAACATAACAAGGTGTTTATGTGCAAAACGTGCATGCATGCATATTCAGTTTTTTTTTTTACCTATATTTGCTCATGTTATATAATTGCTTGGTTTTTATCTATAGGAGCTCTTCACAGAGGTTGAGGAGTACTCTGTACAGGCAGATCTTCTCTTAGAGAAAGCAGAAGACATTCTGCTCGGTCCGAAGAATCAGACTCTTCTCCTGCAGCAGGCCCAGTCCACCAGAAAAGCAATTGCACAACTTCAAGACCAGCTCAACAAGACGTATGTCCCATCCTCTTGAAAGCTAATGTAATATACTGTAATTTTTCTCAATGCCATAGTTTGATGAGGAAAATCCAGACAATAACAAAACTGCAGGTCTCTAATAGTAATTTTATAAAGTGTGTCAGCAAAGATCCTACTTCCTCCCTCTTATATTTTCTTCTATAATACTATTTTTGTATTGTAGTGTCATTGGCGATACAGACAGGAAATGTGGGATAGAGATAGGGACAAGCAACAAAGGTCTGAAATGTGGTATGGGTCTTAACCAATAGGCTACTGAGTGCCCCATAAAGAGATTTATTTAAGTGTAAGAACAGACTTGTGATATTAGTCTGAAAAAAATAAAGTATAAAAATGTAAAATTATATTCTGCCAACATATGGTGTCTGTCTGGCATTCACCTGCAGATTGCATTCATTCTATTGTCTGCTTGTTTGTTTTCATTCCAATATTATGACCTTGGGCTGTTGCCTAATCTCGTGTGTCCCAGTGTTGTCCAGCTGGAGATGATATTTGTGTGGTGGGAGCGCTTCAGCGGTGAATCAGAAGCCTTCTCTCTTTGGATCAATCAGAAACAGAAGGAGCTGGAGGCTGTCAACATTTTCTCCTCCTCTGATCCTTTAGACAAACACATCAGTACTGTAGAGGTATGGCAGGTCTATATTTCTATCACAGCATTTCATTGTGTACCTTGTTTTTATTTTATGGTCTGGATGGGGTTTCTAATTGGAGGTCAGTCAAAGACAAGACAGTTCACTGCACACTGTAGTCATTTTTCACACAACTCAAATATTTTTCATATCTTCACAAGTATTTTCATCATAAATACTAATTAAAAAAGTGCATCATATTTTTTGGTCGCTTCAATTAAACTGAGTCACATTGCTGTCTGGCCTTATGCCTGTAGTTTACAGTATCACTGTGGGCTCGAAATGATTAAGATTATGATGAAATGAGATTAAATTTTAATCTAACCTCAAGGGAAATTGGGTCAGTGCTGCAGCAGAGACTGGAATTTGAAAGAAATAAATTGATCATATTTAATAAAATATAATCTTGGCTTGCCTAATCCCAGACTTGTCAATCTAATGATGGTCTTTAGAAAAAATAAGGGGGCTGCCATTTATTTTGCCATTTTTTCCTGTTTGAAATAAATTTCTTCTTGAAAAAGCAATCTTTTATCATTACTCTTTTTTTCAGTAATTTCATGTATACTTTCCCTTGTTAAAATTCCTCTGTTATTCCATCTCTCCAGGCTGTGGGGGAAGCTTTAGAGGAGAGAAAGGCAGATCTTGCCCACATGGAGGCTGACTGTGAGGCCCTGTCCAGGTTTGTGACCCCCGGAGAGGCCAGCCACATCCGGGCGCAACTTATCCAGATGAGACAATACTGGGAAGAGCTGAAGGGGAGAGTAGAGCAGCTTGGCATACAGCTCAACCAGAGCGCCTCCTACAGGCAGAGATGCAATGATAATCTTGAACAGGTTTAGAGCATCACACAATTTATGGCATTCATAAAAGGTATTTTAATATATAATACAAGCTGACATTTTTTAAATTTTTACAGGTTAAGAAAACAGTTAGTGATCTGAAAGAAAAACTGGACTGTCCGATCACATGCTGCGTATCATCATTAGAGACCTACAAAACCCTCCAGGATCACATGGTAAGAGCACAACTTGACGCCTTTTTGATACATGAACATGAAGTATCATCGGATTCCATTTCAGTATGGTGCTGTGTTATTATGTTGCATGTTCAAGGGTTTACTTATTATTGAGTTGATAACAAGTATTTTTGTGTTTACCTCAGGAGGCCTGCCAGAGTATTGAGCAGCTGAAGCCCAGACTTATGGCCCTGTGTTCAGCCACAAAGAGGCTCGGAGAGGGCAGCCAGCTGGAGGAAGAGGTGGCTTACCTCCAGAAGGAGCAGAGAGAGTTAATGGAAAATGCTGCAGAAAAGCAATCTACATTAGAGAGCCTTCTAGCCCTGTGGCAGAGGTACAATAAACTGTAAAATGTGGTTGCTTTTGTCCAAGACCATTTGGAAAACGAACATTAGTACAGAAAAAGTCAGTGATTCACTTCAGTGTTTGTCTGAAAAAGGAAAGACAAATGTTAGACACTGAGAAAAGAGTGTCATTGTTGCTGATTCCCAGTTTCTGCTGCCTTATTATCAGCTGAAGGCATGAGTCACTGTCCACTGTATTGTGTGAAGGTTTGTCTGTTTATGTATCAGGTGTGTGTGTCCCTTCAACACCTACAAGAGGCCTGTCTGAATATTTCAAATTTTGTCACATTGAAAAAATATAAGTATATTTAAAAATGTAGAAATGTATTAAGACATTTTTGAGAAAAACCTGCTGTCTCCTTTAGCCCCTGCTCACACCAACAGTATCTTATTCCAGTTGTATAAACATTGCTATTTCCCCTTCTGTTGTGCATGTGCTCTTTCTGCTGAATCCTTCTCTCTATGCCAGTTTCCTCTTCATTTCTCTGACTCAGTCTCTCATCTTAGTGTGATGTGGAAGAGCGAGATCTTGTCTGTCCTCCTGTCAGCCAGTGCATTTCTATTCTAATTATATGCTTTTCTTATCGCTTTCTTTGTCACACAATAGTCCTTCACCGGAGTGTTAATTTCTTTTCTGTTTAAGCATGAGGAGAAAATAATGATCTAGCCACATGGTAGCTGTTTAAATTGCCCAAGCTTTAGTGCTTCCTTTTATTTACCCAGCCGGTGACTCTTTTTGAAATGAACTCAATTATGTTTTTGCCACTAAACTTCAGCACAGTTTATGTGTGTCTGTTTGTGTGTGTGCGGCTTTGTGTCTCTGCAGTTAGCCTCATCCTGTCTCCTGCAGGAATATGTATAAGGGATTACTTCTAGCACTGGGTGCACTGGCAAGATATGGTTGCCCCATTATGACCCTGTCACTGATACTAAGCTTTGGTCAGATAAAAAAGAAAACCTGTGCACTGCACATGTAATTTTGTGTGTACTAACTGATATCCTAGGGGGATGCAACATATATTTTCTTTGATTTTAATACATACAACATCTGTATCTACAGATATGAAAAGGAAAATTTGTCCATGAAAAGCTGGCTGGACAGGTGTGAGTCTGTGTGCTGCACAGACACCGAACTGCTCTCTGCAGATAAAGTAAAGCTTAGGAATGAATTACAAAATGTGCAGGTAAGATCATTTAACTTTTTTTTATTTGTCCCCATAGGAAAGTTTTCCTCTTGTATCTTTTTTGCATTTCATTTTATACCTATCCAGGAAATGCAGGCAGAGACGGCATCCTACGAGGCTCTCCTTCAGGGTGTCGTGAATCTCGGGCTTTGCCTTTACCCCACAGCACCTGAAGCTTGTATCCAGGACCTCAGTGATGATCTCACACATCTACAGGAGAGATGCACTTCTGTAAAAAGCAGCATATCACACAGGTATTTTTTTTGTGATTGATTATTATATAGCTTACTTACATGTGGGTTACAGTATATGAATACATGCTTGCATTTATTTAATGAAAATGTTAAATAATCACTTCCACGCTGTTCTCCCCCTCCCCTTTAGGATAAAGTTGCTGGAGCTGCAGTTGGAGCAGTTGGAGCAGTTTGATCAGGCACTGCTGCCCCTTACCCAGTGGAGCGAAAACTTCTTGTCTGTCTTGAGAAGCTCTTCCCAGGTTGACATTGCTGATCTCGAGGCTGCAATTATTAAGCTGAAGGTGGGAGATCAATAATTCGCTGTCAACACTGATGTCCTTTATAGGCTTTGTATATTGGAGCAGTTACAGTAAACAAGTTTGTATCGATTGCTGTTGAAGCTCATACAAATGTGTCTAATTGAACAATTCTTTTTGCAGGACCATGAGGCACAGTTAAAGGAGAATGCATCACTGAGAGAGACTGTCCACGAAAAAGAGTCCTCACTGCTTTGCTCTACCACCCTAGAGGCCCAACAGCAGCTCCAGGCATGGAGAGAGGACTGCCTGCAACCCTACAGTGAATCCCAGCGTCTCCTGCTTCTTCGTAAAGAGTGCCTGATTGAGTTAAACACTTTCCTCGAGAAGCATAAAATGGCCACTAAGGCTGTGCGTCGCCTTCATGAGGCCGTGGAGGGCAGGGGGAGCTGGGACCGCTCCAAAGCTGAAGAGCTGCATCATGAAATAGGAGAGGTGGCTAAAGAAGTGGCCCGGCTTGAGGCTGAAGCTGTCGGGTTAGATGGGCAGCTGAGCAAAGCACATCTGCACCTGTGTGGAACAGAGTGGAGGGATTCTGAAGATGTGAGCCATCCTCAGGGAAGAACATCTTGCAGAGGACACGCAGTGGCCCTGACAATGGCTCTGGAGGAGGTACAGAGGGGTGTGGGGTGGAGACAAAGTGAAGCAGATGCTTTAGGGGCCTTGTGGAGCTCCTTTAGAGAGAGGAGAGAAGAGGTGATGAAGAATTTGAAGAAATTGGAGGACGATGCAAGACAGGAGGGCGCCAGAGAGAGCTCTGTACAGGCCTTTCACAACAGGTTTGTATATTTTAATCAAGACACTTCAGACCAGTAAATATATTAGTATTATATTAGTATTCATAGTATCAGCATATTTGGTATCAGTGGATAATGTAGGCTTTCAGTAGCAATATTGCTTTCAGTCCTTGCTTGTTTTCTACTTTTTGTATTTCCTGTTCCTACTATGAGCTTTTGATTCAAAGATCTACTGTATGCCAGAGTCTGCTGTCTATTACAGAAGCCAAACTACAGACAGACAAATTTAATCCCCTGAAAATTGAGATATAATATGTTGGAATCAGGCTAGTAATCTCCATTGTTTTCTTCTGCATCTATTCTCCCAGGCTGCGTTTCTTTGTCCAGCTGGAGGATGAGCTCCAGTCCCTGCAGCACTCCCAACGGTGGTTAGAAGAGAAGGGAAACCAGCTGGCCCAGAGAGACAGTGAGCTGGCAGGAGAAGCGCTCAGGGAGGTAGCTCTGGTGAAGACAGCCTGGGATAACGTCAGGACTCTTATCATCAATAGGTAAAGAGTGGATTTATTTTGTCTCACACATCTTGTTTTTTTGGGGGGTTTTTTTCCATCTGTTGCCACTTACTTAACAAATAATATCTTTGATCTTTTCTGATTTCTTTTCACATGCAGTCAGGAACACAGTGGAGTTGTGTTAGATCTTCTTCGCCAGTTCCATCACCTGAAATCGATCCTCACCACGCTCGTGGAGAATGCTCAGGCTGTCGCTCAAAATCTGCCTGACCACAACCACAGTGCTCAGGAGGCCAAAAGGACTTTCACACAAGTCAGTACTGTTTTATTTATTCTCAGAAAAGTATCATGGTTGAATTATTCCATTGCAGTGCATAAAATTTGACAAAAAACTTCCCATCTGACCATCACAGATTTGATTGGAAAAAAAATCCGGGGGAAAGATAGACTTTATAATAGGAATTGTGCAAAATTTCAGGTTCCTACTGTCATTACTTTTCTCTAAATAAATAAATAAATAGACCAGTTTTTAGATGTTTTTCTAGTATTTTCTGAGGGATCATTTTAAAATTCCATTATCTAGAAAACTACTTGAGCTAGGTCCTTCAAATTTTTTAAGGCTGGTATCTAGTACTATGGCTCTGTGAATATGGATTGTTCTAATGGCACCCAGCACACATGCTTTCTTCTTGCCCAGAAAAAAAAACTTCTTCCTGGGCTGTGAAGGGTGGACAAATTGAATTAAAACATCTTGCTCTGCTTCCAAAGCAGTCTTTGGCTGCCATACATAAATATGAGTACCTCATAAATTTATATTGGGAAAATGAGAAATAACAATAAGAGAAATCTGCATTTTGCAGTTGATTTGGATTTGGTACATGGTGTCATAGCAGGGGAATATCACACTGAAGTTGGATGAAAATGTGTGGGTTTTTTTTCATATTTAACCTTTAATCTCTGATTTGGACTGTTTTAAAGAATATTATGTGCTTGAATATGAGAAGCTATAAACACACATCAGTTTTTCCACAGGCCTCCAGATCTGCTGTCAGAGATTGGACAGTCATCATTCTATGTTAGCTTGAGTTACCCTCCTGAGAGTTCATATTTACAGAGCCATAGTACCAGATATTTAAAAAAAATTGAGGAACCTAGCTAAAGTACTTTTCTACATAATGGAATTTTGTAGAAGGTACTAGTACTTGGAATTGATGGATCTGAGTCATTACCTGTTATTTTCCTGCTATGATGAGTCAAAATGTCTGCAATAAAAAAGGACTTATTAGACTACTGTTAAAATCTGATATCATAGATCCAAGTATGATTTATTGTTCTCATAGGAAAACTATGTAAGAATGTTTTTATGAGCTAAGAAGAAAAATCAGCTTCATGTGGTATTTTCTGGTAATTCGGTGAGTTTTTAATCTGTTTTTGCTGAAGAGACAGAATAATTTTCTCAATCCATCAAGAAAATTAGTCGGATAAGTTGAGGATTCACAACTTCCACTGGGGGTTGACTGTTTTTATTGTATATTATAAAAAGACAGGGGGTGGAGCTGGAGGTGGCAGACTTGAACATGCTAAGATTTTCATTGGGATGACCAGGATGGACAGGATTAGAACTGAATATATCAGAGGGACAGCTCAGATTGAGTGGTTTTGGAGCCAAAGTCAGAGAGGCAAGGCTGAGATGGTTTGGACGTGTGCAGAGGAGGGATAGTGGATATGGTTGACAAGGGATGTTGAACACTGAGCTGCCAGGTAGGAGGAAAAGAGGAAGACCACAGAAAAGGTTCATGGATGTAGTGAAGGAGGACATGCAGAGGGTTGGTGTGTCAGAGGAGGATGCCAGGGATATGGTGAGATGGAGGCAGATGATCTGCTGTGGTGACCCCTAAAGGGAGCAGCTAAAAGGAGAAGAAGAAGATTAATTGTTTTATATTTGTTTCAGAAAACCAAATCCCAAAAACCCCCCTCTTACCTCAACATTGTACTATATCTCTCCCTCCTGTGGTGGCCTGTTGTCATTTCCTCTACGGTGTTCTCTGTAGCATAAGACCATCCAAGATGAGCTGAGAGAAAAACAGGAAGACATGGACCAGCTCATCAGGACGGTCGAGGACCTGCAGAGAGAGCTGGAAAAGGTTCCCAACTGTGAAATGTGCTCCATCCAGAGAAACATGGACACACTCAGAGACCAGTGGCTAGCGGTGAGTGGTGCTTTGGTGAAGATAAATGCATAATAATGACATTCTGTTATTTCAGGTGTTGAGGAAAAATACTTCTGTGATATTAACAAGTTGCCCAGAATTTATCACATCGACTATTCAGACTCAGGGAAAACAAACTATAAATGTTGTTTTTCCCGAGTCTGGGGCTGAAATATGATGATAACTATGAAGGGTATGAACAAATCTGTTGTTTTTGTTGTGACTATAAAAAAAACTGCTATAATGTCCAGCTCTGCTGAACACCCATGCCATCACTTTTTTTCAATTATATTTTTTCTCTGCTTTTTCTTTTATTTTATCTACATTTTCTCCTCTTTTGGGATGTTGGCTGCTCAGCTGTCAAATGAGACAGAAAAATAAACAAGTCTAGACAGGTTATCTGCCTCTCTGTCTCTCTCTCGCTTCTCACTCGCACATCTGTCAGACTAATTAGGCTGCGATTTTCTTCCATCTCCCTGTAAAGCATACCATCCCCATTTACAGAGAGAAAGCCAAACACAAAGGAGGTGGGCCTTCCTCTCCTCTTGATTGAGATGTATTCTCTTATATACCTCACACACTCTGCTGGTCTCTGTTTTTTTTTTTTTTAAGATCTCAGAGAAAATACAAACCAATACAGAAAGATTAGGCTACTGTGTGACACTTTGGGATGACCTCAAGGCCGTGGAGCAGGACATTAACCACTGGACCGTAACCTCCACCGTCGATCTAACCGACACCATTGCAAGTCTCAGTGACAAGGAGAAGACAGAGGCCCAGCTTGCAACCTTTCAGGTCAGAATACGCTGCGTGAAAATGTGTGCAAATGAATGTTCATTGAGACGATAGTGAACGTGTTTAATTGTCTTGCACTTTGATCCAAAGGCGGAGGTTGAAAAGAGGGAGCACATGCTGGATGTTTTGCAGGAGAGAGTGACAGATTTGAAGGATCGAGCCAGACTGCAGGAAATCCCATTACAAATGCAGGTGAATATGTAGGAGAAGAGAAAAATAATAGGAGGAATTTTTATCGATCAAGGATTAAAGCCACAAAATGTGAAGTGAATATGTTTTTTTAATGTCTCTCATTTGTTGTAATTCAAATACTTAAAAACCCCAAACTGCTTCTCTGACCATGTGTGGACTTTGTATATAGAATAAAAAGGCTCTGAAACATCCTGAGAGTACTGATGACGTTTTATTCCTCTGTTATTCAAACGAGGGCTGAAAATATATTAAAAAAGAGTTCCAATCGCTAGTCTTGGTTCAGTCTTCCTGTGTGCAGTAACCCTCCTCCTCTCTCCCACACCTGTTGCCGCTGCTGGTGTGCTCTTGTTATGTTACCAGTAAGAGCATCAGAGAGACCTTTGAGAGAACAGACAGTTGTAAATGTTAAACGGTGTGGAGAAGCTCAGTGCATTAATGTAAGCACAGATAAACTGGGAGGATTATGTGACAGAAACACATCAGGAGGATTAGGTGACAGCCATGGCAGATAAAAGGAGGGGCCACTTAATTGCTGTAGCTAATGGCAGGGTCAGTCAAGCTTTGTGGTGTCTGTTTAATCTTTGTTTTATTTAGAGCATGCTTTGTAGTGATGTAAACAGCATATTTACACCCATGTGCAATACAATACAATTTATTTACTTACTTATTTATTTTTAGCTTATGACACCTGTGGTTAAAAGATTTTTTTTCCAGTTTTCTCTTAGTGATAACCTAACCGTTCATTTTATTTATGGAGTCTTTCATAGCCTTCTCTCCTTACTGGAGTTCAGCACATTAGCAGCAGCCACATTTATCTTCATTATTCTTCTAATTAATTTGCTATGCTATACCCCCTCTCCCTCCCACTTCTCTCAGTCCTGTGCAGGAGTACTAATGCCCCCTGTTGCTGACTGCCTGGAAGAGTATTGTGTGTATCAGTCTGAGCCACTTTTCAATTTCCTCCCATTCACAGGGCCAGGACTTAGGACAAACATAAAATTTTTTAGGGCATGCACACAGAGGGCTAGAGAGGGAAAAAGTGCATTAAATTACTTTGTAGTTAATAGAGAGAAAGTTCTCAAAAAGACATTTAGAGGTCAGAAGAAAAACAACGTGATACTGCACCGAAAATTTAACATACTGTTTTTTGTTGTTTAAATGTGACTAAAACTGATTCTGTCAATCCAGGTCCTGGAGTCAGACCTGAGGAAGAAAATGGTCCATGCGCAGGAGGTGTACAATCAGGCCAAGCACACTCTGACCTACTTCAGCTTCCAGAAACAGCGACTGGAGGACCTCATGTCCCAGATGTCTGAGCGGCTGGAGGCAGTCGAGGGTTCCTTATCGGACCTCACTGAAACTACTTCCCCTGAAGACATTGGTACAGTTAAGGTATGATGGTATCAGTTCCTTCAGTGTGACACAAAAACTCCCTAAGAACTGTGCAAACTTTTATTTACACACCTATAACTAGTTGTTTACCTAATAAGTTACATTATTGATTATTGTAACTAATTATAATGTGTTAAATATTGTTATTACAGCAGGAAACTCTCCTCAAAAGTACTTTTCCTAATATAAATAAGCACCCTAGGTGGTGTAGTACTGTATGGAAGGAAAGAAATGTTTACATGATACCCTTTTGATCCCTGAAGGAAAACCTCTGTCCTCATTTATGATCCTAATCTGGAGGACAGATGTCAAACCAACAACAGAGCAGCATCCTTTCAGCTAGCAGAGACTGTTGCATTTTTGCAGGATAGACAGTACACACATACAGATACAGAACACACAGCAATGAACATACTGAATTATTTGCATTACTGAATTATTTGCATTAATTTCTCACTGTGGTCCATTTCCAGGACCTACAGAGTGTCGTGCAGCAACAGAGGGCAGACATGGACTCAGCTAGAGATACCCTGACTGCTCTGTGCAGATCACATCCCTCTGAGGAGCTGTCACGCCTCTCCTCTGATCTCACCTCCATTGCCAAGCGAACCGAGACTGTTTCCCAACGATGTGCCAAGACCAGAGGAAATCTGCAGGACGGGCTGCAGCTCCATTTCAACGGTAAGAGAGCATCAGTTTTGTCTGGATTTTGTTTGTGGCATTAAGAGTTTAGTCCTGATGGTGTATCAGCTGTTTTACAAAAGGTGCTTAATTCTTCTTCATTCTGATGCACTGAGTGACCTTATCTAACAGTAACAGTAAGTAGCCACTATAACTTATTCCCTGATGAGGAGAAATTAAAATTTTAATAACACTTAAAATCTCATAATCACCCAATCAAACATTGCACTGTTACACGAAGCACAGCCATTTGTTCGTGTTAGTAATGCAACAGATTTGCTGTTGATTATCCTACATTTTCCCCAGAGCGCACTCAATCCGCCCACTACAGCCCACACTCCATTGACACACACTGTCAGGTACACTGGTGCACTCTCACTGCGCCGACACACACCTGTGCCTCGGAGAGTAATGTCGCTCTCGTCACATCTGCTCTCGAGGGACTCATTTTGGGCTTGTTGCCAAGGCAACCTAGCACTCCATAGCGTGGACACGCCCACACTTTCCATCTGCCTTAACACACTGCCTGTTCTCACACTTCTCCTTCAGGTTTCTTTTCACTTTTAAATATTTTTCCTTCCATAATCTGTAGCACATCCATCTTCCTCAACTTCTCACTGTATATTTCTTCAGCTTTTAGCTCAAAGGTTCTTTCTGTTCCTTGAAGCAGAGCTCGTCCAAGACTTCAAATCCTGGCTTACAAATCTGAAGTTGGAGCTGAAAGAATGCTCTAACCAGTCAGGAGATGTTGTCCTCCTTGGAGCCAAGTTACAAAGGTTAAAGGTATGTTATTTGGTAATACTTTTATATTGTATTTATCACTGTGCAGTCGTAAGGGCACTGAAGTGCGTATTCCAGTCTCAAAGTTGTAAGTAAGTTGACTTGTTGATACCAGCATGCTATAAAACAAGTTATAATTTTAGAATAGTATATACACCTTTCACATAATGTATTATTACAAGTCTTCAGATTTAACCTGGGCTTGTAAATAATAAACATTCAGAGTTGTTTAAATAGTGATGAAAACACAAATGCTCCCCTCCAAAAGAAAATAGAGAAGCCTAGATCTGAAGGTTGTGGCTCTTCCACATCCTACGTTCACAGGTATCACTTCAGCGGACATCAGAGGGTGAGGAGCGCCTCTCTCAGATTTGCAAAGAGGCTGAAAAACTCCAGCTCCACCTACCTAAAGCTGGAGCAGCGCAGGTTCAAGAGAGCCTCTCTGCCTGTCAGAGAGAGTGGAGGAGTTTCCTGGATGGCTGGTGTCAGAGCCAGCTGGACTTGGAGGAGAGCATTGGCCTTCTAAAAAAGTAACATCCTCACTTATAGTTATCTCTTGCTCTTATACAAATGAATTTTAATTAAATAGAAATATGGCTCTCATTACTTCTTCTCTCCTCTTCCTTCCCCTCTCTTCCCCTAGTTTCGATGACTGCGTGCAGGGTATAAAAGACTGGCTGAAGCAGATGGATCTCAGCCTTAAGACTGAGCCTATTCTTGGGGGAGAAAGCCAGCAAGGAGCCCCAGACACCACAGAAGAGCTGGAGAGGATGGAACAACTGCATAAGGAACTGATAGAAAGAAGGTTTGTACATGTGGATGTCTGTGACCATATGCTATACATGCCACAGCATAAGCTACTGAATATTCAGAACAATAATATATCATTTTCTTTTCTAAGGGAGTCTATTGAGCGACTCTGCCAGGAGTCCCAGGCTCTATCTGAAGCAGGCCGGGGGTCAGGAGGAGAGGTCAGAGTAACAGGCCAGCTCCAGATGGAGCACCAGGCCCTACTGAAGACAGCCAGGGAGAGGCTCAGAGGCTGCCAGGAGAGCCAGGCATTTGGAGACACTCTCCAGGGAGTTTGGGCCTGGCTGGAGGAGATCCAGGAGCGACTGGGTACAGTAGACAGCACGATGGGGACCAAAGAGGAGTTAGAGCAGAGGCTGGAGACAGTGCAGGTGAGAGGATACATCTGTAACTTCTATGAAATATTATGTACAGTACAGTACTTAGTAATTCTAAGAATATGTGTTCTTCATTTAGGTAATTCATACTAATAGAGGTACTTTTATTACAATCTACAGTTTTTCCAGTGAACACAAGAGGGGGCTGTTTGCTCAAGATAGTTTTTATTTATTTTTTTACTCTGGATGTCTGTTTGCACAGGACATCCTGCTTTTGAAGGGAGAGGGGGAGGTCAAGCTGAATATGGCAATGGGTAAAGGTGAGCTTGCCCTGCGCAGCTATGGCGCTGCCGGACAGGAAGTGGTCCGCTCTCAGCTGCAGGAACTGGAGGACGCATGGGCAACACTGCTTGTGACTGCCATGAGTTGCCACAGGTACAACTACTCACCTTTAACTATCACCTGCAATTTACTGTTATCCCCATATATTCAGATTCCCCACTGGGTACAAATGATAATCTAATTATTAAAGAAGCATTCCCGCCTTTATCTAATTTTGCATAGAATTATGCAATACAAGTATGCACAGAATAATGTTTTTTTGCTTTTTGGGTGGCACAGTAGTGCAGTGGTTAGCACTGTCGCCTAACAGCAAGACGTTTCCTGGTTTGAACCCCAGCTAGGGTTTTTCTGTGTGTAGTTTGCATGTTCTCCCTGTGCATGGGTCGGTTTCTTCGGTACTCCTCCTGGAGTGCAAAAATTTGCATGTTAGTTTAATTGCTTATTCTAAATTGGCCATGGATGTGATGCAGATAAAGTGCTTAAAGTTCAAAAAGCACTGTATGAATGTGTGGTTAAATGTGGCTTATAGTCTAAAGTGGTTTGTGTGGTCAGTAAGACTAGAAGAGCTCTATATAAATGCCAGTCCATTTCCATTTCTCTGCCACTGAAACATTTGCCCATGGACATTTAAGAGGGCATTTTTCTATTTGCCAAAAAAAAAAATCCTCTCTTAGGAACAGGTTATTTTCATCACCATAGGCTGATGTGTCAGTGCTGTTAATTACCATTAGGTTAAATAAATAATGAGGAGTATTTGTCTCATTTTCTAACAGTGACTGATGTGTCTTAGCGTGTGCTCACGGGTGTGTTTGTGTGCACGTGCATGAATGCATGCACGTGCATCAGTTTGTGAGTGTGTCTAATTGACCAATTACGGCCCCTCCTAGAAAAAAAATTGATCCCATTAGGGACTAAATGGTGGATGGCAAACAGTGGGTCACACATGGGGTGTGTTTGTGTTGAAAGGGGAGAGGGATAACAGGAGGCGAGGGGTAGCAGGTGAATTAGAGGTGTGTGTGAGTATGTGGATATTGGCGTTATTTGCACAAGCAGGGGTAACAGATGGCAAGGAAAATTATGGGTGTGTGTCTGTGTCCTTGTGTGTTTTGAACCTCCTGATAAAAGAGGATAGAGGCTTTAAGCCAGTATTACTGCCAGTTTATGTTTCTTCTGCAATATACAATATGCTGCAAATGTAAAGGAGAGTAAAAGGGTTTAAAAATATGTGATTTTTATGTGCCAAGATTTAAATTAAGCAGTCTGCACATAAATTTGTATATAAATTCCATGTGTGTTTTTTTTTACACCATATGTAAAAGTCTCAAATTAAAGAGTGATCTGCTGTTTTGTCTCCAGCCGATTAGAGTGGACTGTATCTCAGTGGGGAGGATACCTTGAGAGTGCCGCCCAGCTGCGGTGCTGGATGGAGGTTGTGGAGCGGGAGGTGTGTGCCCCTCTCACGCCCCAACCAGGACCCAGAGAAAAAGCCTCCCAGCTGGAGAGACTTCGTGCTCTGCTGGCTGATCTAGAAGACCACCAGATGGCACTGTCCACTCTGGAGGAAAAAGCCAGAGAACTCTTCAAGAAAACTGGTGATGCCAGCTTTAACCATGGTGCTCGCACCCAGCTGCAGGTGCAGTTTGACAACCTCACAGCTTTGGTAGAGGTACAACGGATGTCACTCTATTCATTAATTTACAACGTGAATGACCTTCAACCTCTTTCAGCTTGATCAATACATTCGGTAATACAACACGTTGATTTTTTGTGTTTATTCTGTAGGAGAGAGTACACCTTGCACAGGCAGTGGTGTTGGAGCACCAGGAGTACTTGGAGGCAGTTAGAGAGCTCACTGATTGGCTGATGACTGCAGGGGAGGAGCTACAGCATTGGTCTGACACATCAGGAGACTCCGCCTCCATCAAAAAGAAACTGTCAGAAGTGAGGGTAAGGAAGACAAACATTTGTTGGCCACCTTAAGGTGTTTTCATTCTGCGCTTAAGACACTTTTTTCTGAAACAAATCATAAAGGGTTGCAGGTTATTTTGTCCCATATCGGTCGAGTAATAAGGGTGGAGAGAAGACACAAGTACGGGGATGCTGATAACATTATCAGCTAAACAATTTGACATTTATTTGAACATTATTTGAAATCAAAAACAGCACATGGTAAATATGTTTGCTTAGTTGTCTTTTAGCTGTAAATTTTAATTGTTTGAGAATTATAACTTTGCTGGACCTCTTGTATGAATTTGTTGTGATAACTGACACTGTAACAGACACTAATTACATGTGTATTAAATAAGGATTACCGCTCTAAACATTATATAGACATAATAATCGATCTCAGACTATTAGTGCAATGTCAGTGACTCTTGCTTTGAAGCAATGCTTAACTAATTTAAGACCACTGTGTCTTCAACTCTTCTGCATGCTTCAAATGTGTGTGGTGTGATTTATTTATTTTTTTATCCACACCCAGTTTTTGTGAAGATGACTGATTGCTGAATTATCTGAACCCATCTTATGAATATATTCTCACTATCAAGGAGAGCAAATTATGTGGGGAATTGGAATTGGTTCTCAGCTTGTTCCCATATCAGAGCCAAATATCTCAATCTCTGCTGATGCGTTTTACTGCCAATGCAATATAATACGGTTTATGTTCGTGTGTAAAAGGAAAAAGAAAGGAGCAATGGATTTAATGCCCCAATCTTTCCCTGCTCAATAATTCTGTGATTACAGAGGAGAGAAAATATGTGAGGAAAAATTGATTTGCATTTAAATTTTACACATGGGCACTAATTATCACATTATAAATGTGTGTTGGCAGAGCTACGCTGTGTGAAGCATTACAGTAGAAGAGGCGATGTAATGTCTTGTGTACACAAGCTAGTTTTAAGTTTTTATTTAGTGTCAAGGTTGATCTTCATATCCGTCTACTCCCTTTTTAATCCCTCTATCAGCTCATTGCTATCACATCACATTCAAGTGTTTTTCACATCATCTGCCTGGCTTCCCTTAGAGAGGAATGGAGGTGAAGAGGGAAGGAAAGGGAGAAAAAACATCACTAACAGAGAGATATTACTGATAGGGAAATTAAAAATATAGCAAATCAGAACAACTGGTGCAGAGACAGAATCAAAGGAGTAGAGATAAATATGGAAGGTGATGAAGCAGGGGACATCTGATGAAAACACTATACGGCAGCTTTAAATAGACACCAGCACAGCCAGAGATTGCAGTTTCCTTAGCCACAGTTTCCGTAGCAACTTTGTCTCTTACCTACCTACCCTCTTTATCTCTCCAGGAGCGCGTGGAGTGTCGACTTCTGGAGGGCCGTGACCGCCTCAGCCGGGTACGTCGAAGTGCGGCGTCCACAGCGGAGCACACGGCGGCGGGAGGCTGCGAGGCCATGGATCGACAGCTGGGGGCGCTGTCCCACGCTCTGGAGCAATGGGAGGGGGCCGCTCTGAGGGCCCGGGATAGCCTAGAGGGGGCCCTGTCCGCTGCCACTGCTTCAGAAGAGGAATATGACCGTCTGACCGCCCAGCTGGAGGAAGAGTTAAAAGTGTTTGATGGACGTCTGAGGGGGTGGAGCCAGGAGTTGATTAAAGCTGAAGGGCAGAGTAACGGCGAGGAAGCAGTGCAGGGATGGCAGCTGGCTAAGGTACTATAGAATTTAAATAAACATAATGACAACAGAAAGCCTGAATTATTCACTGTTCATTTTCTGACAATGGTGCATTTAAAAAACGAGCATTAATAATCAAAACTCACTGGGGTGGGTAAAAAGCTGACAATGGCTATGCTGCCGAACTATGATTACCATTGTTTAATAGAAAGTACACACAGACACGAACACACACACACACATACATCCTCTGCAATTAGCTATGCTTTCTCTGTCAGTAATTATCCATTCTATTTGTAAATCCTAAAAACAGATTAGTTTGTAAATCAGCTTTACTGGAATGATGAACGAGTGACAGCTACAATCCCATCACTTTCCCCAGTTTTCTGCTCATTCTGTCTTCCCTGCTGTCCCCTCTTCCCCTCCCCACTTTGTTTTTTTTAACCATTATTTTCCACTATCTCTCCCTCCCAAACATTCCCTCATTGTTTCTCCCGTCTGTACTCCGACTTGGTTGAACTGAAGTGTGCTGAGATGTCCTTTTTGGCTGCAGGGGTTGTTTCTTAGATGCTTGTGCTCATCACCTCCCCTGCTGCTCTGTTTCTAACCTCCACAGGATGTTTACAGTGTGACAATTTCTCTGTATTGTCAAGGCCATGCCAACATGTTCACCCTCACACTCCTCCTCCGGGCTTCTTCAGCCAAACCTTTCTCCGGTTTTCCTCAATTTGGGGCTGTCAAAGAACAGAGGAGGAGTTTTTTTTTCCCCTCCTCCGCTTTTCGCTCTCCTCCTTCTCCAGCCTGTTTCCTGTGTCCGGCCTTGTTTTCGTTACGCGCTTGTTTGTGTGTGTTTGAACCAATTCTGCATCTGTGAGGGCTGACAGCTGAATTCCACTGGGAGAGAGCGTGAGAGAGTCATCGGGAGGAAAAATGTGTGAGAGGGAATAAGTGGAAGGAGTGGGAGGAGGGAGAGAGAAAGAGGAGAGAGAGAGGAGGGGAGAGAAAGAAGTAGAACCACCATAGGAGGAGGGAGGGAGGAAAGGAGAAGAGGGAGACGGGAGCAGCGAGTCCACAGGAGCAGGGAGGGAGGGTTGTTTAATCGTCATACGTCAGACAGAGAGTGAGTGAGAGTCACACACAGAGAGAGAGAGCTTGTACATATTTCATGGGACAGGATTTCATGACTGTGTGAGTGCAGAATGTGAGGCACGCTGAGGCGAGCTGGAGACCGTTATCCACAGCTCCTTCCTGCCACACTCCGCCAGGAACAGCAATGCTTTTGTACTGGCAGCACTGTGAGTATGTGTTTGAGCGTGTGAGCGTGTGTGTGTGTTTGAATGTGAGAAGAGCGAAAACGACTGAGCCAGGGTGTGAATAGGAATGCGAGCGCACTTATTGAAGGGTGTCATGCAGATCCGTTGGGTGCTTGTGTTTCCTTGTCACACACACGCTGAGCTGGTGTCTGATTTGTGTTGTTTAGGATATATTGGAGGGCTTGCAGAGCGCTGAGCCGATGGCGGAGAAGTTGAAAGGCCAACTGAATGACCTGGTGCGATACTCCAGAGACCTCGGCTCACAGTCAGACCGGGTCACTGCGCTAATCAAACAGCACAACAGGTGAGAGAAACCTTTCTGCTTTTCTGTAGTGGGTGCTGGAGAATTCCTCCTCGCTGTGTTTGTGGATGTAAAATGAAACACTGACTGATTAATTACAGTTGATTCATGATGCAGTGTTGCTAACCTTTTTGGCACTTAAGCCAGATTTGTCCATAGCATCCGGATGATGTTACAAACAAGTAAATATGCTTTTCAAATCATGCTGGTTGCTGATGCTTTGTTCTGTTAATTGCCTTTTGTTTTAAGTCCGTGTGATGAGGCCAAAGGCTGGTCTTTTCAAATGTAGTTAAAAATGGTCCCAACTTGTGCTTCCCAACCTAAAAGCTAACAAAGTTATCCAATCAAATGCACAAGGAAGGGAAATTCAAAGTCTCATTGGAGATGGAGATGAAGTAAAAGGCTTTCTTAAACGTGCAGACGTTATCACACAGATTATACAAAAACTGTGGTTTAATATAGTATGAAAATATAAATTGGAGGAAGAACTCGGACTACTCCAGTTACTTTGGACCAGAGATTCAAACAATGGATACCAAATGGAATAACAGCACTCTGAACAATAATAAAAGATGGGAATTTTATGAGTTTTCAGGAGATGAAACAAAATGTTACATTATGCAACCAGGACTACTTCAGATATTTATAACTAAGGGATGTTTATGAGAGGGAAGTAAAGCCCAGATTAGAACCATAGTAGGAGTCTATAATTCAAAGAAATATAGAGTAATATCTACACGGTACCAACAGCTAATTGAGAGGAAAGGAAATACAACACTTTATGTTAAACAGAAATGGGGAAAAATAACTAGGTGTGAAGATAAATGGTTGCATATATGGAAAACACAGCAATCTACTACATTATCACATAGTTGGAGAAAACACTGTTGGAAGAGTTTAATAAGATTCTTTGTCACCCCCAAAATTAGAAGTAAATTTCTATCTGTAACACGGGCATGTCGGAGACAGTGTGGAGCACTAAATGTAAACAATTCTCATGTATTTTGGCTCTGCTCTGGCATTGTACATTTTTGGGAGAGTGTTCATTTGATTATTGTTAAAATTCTGGGTTACAATATATACCAAGGGCACGTTTGGTGTTGCACTTAGTGTTGCACCATAGTTAACCTATGTGCTATACACAGTTTAAGGCAAAAAATAGCATACCAAAAACAAATAAACAGGAAGTAGTCAAAATATGTTGAGAAAAACTGAATAAAAATGAATTTCATTTATATAATTCTAATATACTAAGATCAATAAGTGCAACCAAAGGCCACTGAAAGCTTTGGAGCTGCCACAGTAAAGGCACACTCTCCTTGACTCACTAGCTTTGATTGTGGCACAGTTAAAAGCAGTTGTTTTGGGGATCTAAGAGACCTACAGCTTGGGTAGGGGACATGAAGTTCTGAAAATCAATAGTGTATCTGACAGGTGGCCAGTGCAAGGATTTTAGTACTGGTGTAATGCTTTTTCATTATCTGGTACCAGTTATTCTCATGGAGTCTCGCTGCAGGATTCTGTAACAGCTGCAGATGAGATGAGGGCTGGTGCAGTAAAGTGTCAAAAATCCATCCTTGAGGAGAATAAACTGGTTGTAACACTTTTTATATGGCTGAGAGAAAGAATGCACTTAGCTGTGTCCCTTACTTAAAGGTAATCTTTCACCACTAAGTCAATCTGCAGACAAGACTTCCTGATCTACCTGTTAATAAAAAGCAGAGTTATAATGAGATGATAGTTGATGGGTTTTAGATTGCATTTTGGTAAATACAGTCCATCTTTTGGTCTCCACACAGACCTTAACCTGCATGTAGCTTCTCTAAGGAGGTCAGTCATTACATACACAGCAATATCAAATCATCTTCTAAGATTCTTGGATTCAGAATTTTGAATCTCACAGCTCTGAGCTCATCCAGGTTTTTTTTTCTTTCATCTACGAACCATCGCAAAAATCAAACCTTTACTGTCATCCAATAACTTGGAGCTGTTAATACACAAACATCATCCCTAATCTTGCTTTCCTTTGCATATATAACACATCTGCTGAGACCTTAATCTATGAGTCGGCCTCTCTGATCATCTGATTAGGGTCTTTTGATGGAGACAACCACACTTTTTGAGGTTCAGAACTCATCAGTGCTGAAACAACTGCTGAGGACTCATTTTTATAGGTTAGCTTTTCCTAACCTTTCTCCCAATATTTTTGGCTATACTTCACATCTAATGTGCAATGGAAGCATGCATGTGTGAGTGCAAGGATGACCGTATGTTTGACTGTGTGTTTGTATTTCCTATATGCACACTTCTCTAATATATATTTCATCCAAACAGTGAAGCACTTTGTAACTGTGTCTTTTAAAAGGTGCTGTACAAGTAAGTATTATTATGTGACCAAAGCCTGCTCAAACTAGAGAATAGGACCGAGTTAATTAGATTTAAATTTAATGGCGAAGTCAAATACGACACCAATGTTTTCTGGGCATGAAAGTTTGGTGTCAGTGGTCCTAAATGGCTGGCTAAAATAATCACACCTGTCTTTCTGTCATTTGGCTGAAGACAGTGTTTTTGAAGCCTTTCACATTTTAGAGGCAGCTAAGGATGGATCTATTAGAGGCAGGATCATCTGGATTTAATGGGAGGTATATTTGTGTGACATTGGATTAACAGTTAAAAGATGCATTGTACTTGTGAAAGATAAAGCCTAAAGGGATCATATACAATGGGAAAAGGGCCCTAAAACTAAATCCTGAGGTACTCCATAATTGATTGGGGCAGTGGAGACGAGAAGCCCAGTATTCACAGGGATTTCTGTTTATTAGTTATTAGTCAGCAACCTAGATGCCAACCTTATCCTTTGCAGTTTTTAAAAATGATTGATGTGATTAAAACGGCTGATCAAGTGAGTTACTTGCATTTCTTTAAAGTTATAAAGAGTTTGTTCTGATGCAGTATGTAACATACTGTTGAAACAAGTTAGCTGCTTTTATTATCAACACTGTACAAGTATGTGATTCTGCAGACATCTAATATATTTGTGATATAACAAATTATATTAAAATGTGTAATTATCATGATAAATTTAAACCTGTGCCTGATTATTATGTAAGATGTGTAAATCTCACATTATTCCACATAACAATCCTAAAAGCAGTTCCATAACACAATAATAACAGCAGGAAAGGAAAGTTATCCTCAATTACAGCTCAAATACCAGTGCTCAATTTTATAAGTTTATCTGTGTGCGTGTGTGTGTGTGTGTGTGTGTGTGTGTGTGTGTGTGTGTGTGTTTGTGGCCATCACACAGAGGTCTGACATCCGTGTCAGCCAGGTGAAAGGTGACAGAGAACAACAGAGCCACCAGTTGCTAAGCGACATTTAACTGTCTTCCCTCACTTCCACTTGTTCACTGTGTTTGTGCCTTTCCCTGGTTTAATTTTATGCAACGCCGAGTGTAATTTTTAGGGAAATTAAAAACATTTGGAAGGTCTTTTTCTTCACACTGATACATGCTTTAGTCTCCTTACTGGGCTCTAATTGCCTGCTTTAAACCCTCAAGTGAGCCTATGTTCACTGAGCACCACTTGTTTGTGAACACACTGTGCAATGCCTTTTCAAAAGAAACAGTGCATACAAAAGAGCATGCACGCACACAGCTATACATATTTAATGCATGCAAATACAAGTGTAAACTTCTACTGTAGCATAAATTATTGACTTTATTTGCTGCTGCTCTGTGACTAGCATTTATTGGCAGACAATCCAAGTGAGGTCAGCTTTTTGGAAATGCTTTGGCAGCTAATTGGCTTTGACTGCTGATTGGCAAAAACACCACCTTTCCTTATTCATTTGGCTGTTTAGTCTGTAATAGACTTGGCCTGTGTGCTCTTTGCACCTGTCCTGCATTAAAGCACTGCAGAAAGAAGAGTGAACACACAGAATGAAAAAAAGGAGTCAGAGGAGAGGAGGAAAAGGCAGTAACTCCCCCCCACCTCCTCTTTATACTGCATGCCAGATTTTGTCTGTCACAGCAGAAAAAGTGCTTCTTCTACACCCGTGCTATCCCCACTGTGTTACCCTTTCATGCCCTCACCACACCATTAAAACTCAAAAGTATTTGTGTGCATATAGTATCTGTGCCTGAATTACTCTGTGTGTTTTAGTGCATTGAGGTGCTACACAAGGCCAGGGTGTTTTTCATGCCTCCCTTTGGATAGTAACTTTTGCTTAAACAGCTGCACACCTTGTTTCCCTGCTGTCATCCACTTCTTCCCCTCCCTCCTTTAACCTTCACCCACTCCCCACCATGTGTGGAATCCAGTCATTCTTTTCTTTTGTTGCCCTACATCATCTTTATATCCAGTCTGAATGAAATTATGTGCACACTTGAGGTTTGTGTTGCATTTTCAGATTTTTTTTTTATCCCAGAGTTGAAAGAAAATACTTTTATCCATACATTACACAGCCCAGCATCCCAGGAAGTTGCAACTATGTTGTTAATACCACACAACCAATTTATTGCTAGGGAGCAGTGGGCAGTAGTGTGTGAAAGAGTTTAGAGGTCAAGGAGGTGGATGGTTGTGTAAGGCATCATGCTAGAGATTTGAATCTGAAATTCACTGATAAACAAATAAATATTTGCCATTTTAGACTTTTAAAATAGCCCAAAAGCCGAATTCTGGCTTTGGCTCAGTGATCCTATAATCAACATTGTGTCTGATTATTGATGTCAAAATCTGAGTCAAAGCACCATCCACAAATTAAAAAAAAAAAAATGAAAAAAGAAGCTCATCACCCATCATTTTGTAGCTGACAGCTGGTCTACCACCCCCTCATATGCCAATCAGCAACATCATTTGCTCCCATTGGGCTGGTACTTTTGCTATTGGTGCTTTTCTACTCTAAATCAAAACACAAAGCGCTTTTTACTACAACCCTCATTTGCCCATTCATACACACATTCATACAGCGCTTTATTTTATGCCTTTGAGTGCTTCCTAACTGTCATGCACACACTTATACTGCAGTGGATGCATCGGGAGAATTTTTGGGGGTTCAGTATCTTGCCCAAGGACAGTTCAGCACAAGGACTGTAGGAGCTAAGGATCAAACCACTAACCTTGCAATTAGTAGAAAATTGGTAGTCGCTCACGTCAAAGTTGCGAGTAGTTTAATCTTTGTGTTATTTCACTGGCATTTTGTGTCTGTGGTCACTACAACATTGCTCGTCTTGTTCTGTTTGTACATCCCTTTAGAGTATTATGGTTCCTGGCATTTTTAGCTATTCTTTAAGGCTCTTTAAATTTCAGTTTCATTCAAGTGAGTTTATTATCCTTCAATTACCTTGTGTTACCAAGCCTTATTGTTATCCATTTATATTGCACTGTGGTTAATATATTAATAACAGAAAAAAGGTAAGAAAGGTACATCCCACTAAAATCCATCTTTAAAAGTCTACCTTTGATACACTGTCAAGCATCATTGTAACCACTTCGTCACATATCTCCTCCATCTCATCGCTTTCTTATAGCATCAAGCTGTCATGCCTCGTTCCCTCCATCTTGTCACCCCTGTGAACTCTTGCCCCAATCATATGTTGCCTCTCAACCCCCCTCCCACACTGTGCCCCATACCCCCATCCCCCACTCTCCCTCTTTGCCCCAGCGCTCATTCCTTCCACTTCACCCACTTTACCATTTCTCCACCTGCCCATTTCTCATTCCTGGCTCATCCTCCATGACGTGAGTACAGTCTGGACAGTATCTGAGCATCAGCACGTGTCTCCTTTGTTTTGATGGACACATGGGCAGTAAACACTTCCTCCGTTTGTAGCTTCATTCTTTCTTTGTTCATTTCTCATGGGAGATTTCAACCTGTGAACAACACGTTAAATGAGGCCTTTTCTTTCTTTTCTTCTTCTTACTTGCAGTCTCAGTCTTCGTGCATCCAGGGAATGTCAAAATAAGGAGCGCTTGTTGGAGCAGAGGTTTCGTGCAGCCCTTAGAGACTTCCAGCAGTGGCTGGTCAATGCCAAAATCAGCACTGCCAAATGCTTTGATGTGCCACAGACTGTCACAGAGGTCTCCTCTGCTTTGCAGAGGATTCAGGTAAGAGATATTTTGTAAACCCTTATTAATAGATAACATTTTTTAAATTCTTACTGTGTGTTTTTTTTGTTACATTGGTGACATATAACTGTAGTAAAATTGAAGTGCATCACCTACTTTGCACAGGAGTTTTCCATGAACAGACTTACCTGATGCAGGAAAGCAAATACACAGATTTAATCACATTTTTGTTATATTATTCCAGGGCAGACTGTTGTAGGACAGGCATATAAAACAGTTTATTTGGATGGAAATGTGACTAAATATTACTGTAGTCAAATCTTTTGAGAAATAACGTTTTCAATAACTTGTTTTGTGCTCATTCATACTGATGTCTCAGAGCTGCCACCCAGCGTGGCCCTATGATGCTTTTTCTGCAGGCAGATTATTTCTGTGAGATTCTGTTGATAGCAAAGGTGGAGTGTAATTGATTCACTTACATAAACCAGGCTTTTTCTGCTTCTCGGTGTGATGATATTAACAAGCTTCTTGTCATAAAAGCCATTTGTCTGCTCCTTGAGAAGCTGCAACCTCGCATCAGTTTAAGTCCACTTAAATCCACTCCTGCTAATTAAAGACCAGTTCTCGCTTTTATTTTCTTTCCATGGCTAAGCAAAGATATGCTACTACAAAGAAAAGTGAAAGATGTACTAGTTAAACAATCAGTCCACTTTCATTGGAGGTTTGCTCAAAGGGATGCGTGTGTAAACATGCTCACTGTTGAGTGTCTGCTGGTGGGCTTGTTGGAGTGATGGGACCTGCAGTAAGCTGGATAAGCTGGAAATGGGCTCATAGCCAAAAGGGATAAGAGAAAGCACCACAGCAGGGTCTCTCTGCCTTTCTCTTCAAAATATCTATGTGTCTCTCTTTCTGAGAAGTCTCTGAGATTCTGGCAGGTCTGGCAGCCTCTTCAGAGCACTGCAGGGCTCTGGCTAATAGTCAGCTGCTAGTCTGTGAAGGTGGACGTCCCCAAATCCCTGCACCACATTACTATCAAGCAATGTGCTATTATTTCTGAGCTCTTGAATTCAGACAATATTTTGGAGATCTTAAATGGTCGGCGAAGCAGTCAATCAACAGTTCGATGGTCAGAGAGAGTGAGTTTAAAATGGCAAAGCAACATGGGGTTATTTGACAAGATAATTTGCTAGAAACCCTCTGCAGGGGTTAGAAAAGTCTACTCCTTTAGAAGTTTCTAGGTTTTTTTGAGGATAAGAGAGATTTTCATACTTTTAGACTATCTGGCAATGGAGGGAAGAGAAATACAGAGGCAATCATGTTTTATTTATTATTGACTTGGTGAGGAATGTGGAACAATGTTTCCACATGGCTGACCTCCAGGAGGGCCAGCATGAGAGGGGCGGGGGCATCCATTGTGTCATGCTTAATTGGTGGTATACAGTTACACTGGCAGGGTGAGAAAGATAGTAAGTGTGAAAAAAAAGAGCAAGTGAGTAAATGAATGTAGAACAGAGACAGAGAGAAAGAGCGAGACGGTGAGAGACGCAGACTTCCTTTGCTCTTGTGTGCCTTTTACTTTACCGAATGTGTGTGTATATGTGTGTGTGTTTTGAGGAGGCTGAAGCTATAGTGTGTGTAAGTGACTGCACAGATGGTGGAGTGGTCCCTGCTGCGCTACTGTCATCGGCTCAGTTCAGAGGGAGGGGTGTCTGTGTGTGTGTATGCTGCATATGCGTGTTTGTCTTGATATGTGTGTGTACATTGCTGGTGGGTGTGTATGAAGGCGCTTTGTAAAAAAAAGCCGACACATTTCAAGCTCACTGACTTCCCTTATCCTTTATTCCATCCCTGGGTCAGACCCCTTCTTCGTATGCATGTAGAATTAGTAATGACTTCATGTAATGTAATTACTGCTTTTCACAATGTAAGGTCTGATTCTGGGACCCTGAGAGAAAATTTTTTGACAATGTAGAGAATAGCTTTGTTACCCATCAGGCACTGCAGCAGACGCAAAAGGCAAAAAAGAAGTTGGGGATTGTCATTCAGTCCATTTTTTCCCTCCTTTCACACCCTTCTCCCTTTGTGTGCATGCTTCTATTAAATAGTCACTGCTCCTTTGTCTTTGTCTGTGTACTGTATCCCCTTAGGAGTTCTTGAGTGACAGGGAGAACGGCCAGGCCAGGCTTAGTACAGTAGGAGCCAGTGGGGAGCTGCTGATGGCTGTAGTGTCCAAGGACAGGGTGGAGGGAATCAAGGCCAAGGTGGCAAATGCAAGAGAAGACTGGAAGAGCCTGATGAATAACCTGCAAATGAGAGAAGATGCACTCAAGGTTGGTGCATTGTAGTTTATTTTAGTTTGAATGCTGTTTTCTATGCTTAGCAGATAGATAAAGCTGTGTGATTTGAATGCAGTTCAATGTGGATGTGATAATCAAGAAAGCAGAATTGATAAATAGTTTCATTTTGTCATTAGAAAGCTTACTTTCTCTAATATTTACACAGTTTGTGCAAATTCAGCACCTCTCTAGTTGTATTTAACAAGTTGCTTCACATTTGCAGAACCTGCAATCCCAGATGACAGAGTTTGAGGCCAGTGCTGAGCCTCTGCAGGACTGGCTGAACAGCACAGAGGTCAGAGTTCAGGAGAGCAGTGCTCGCCTACATGACCTTCCAGCCAAGAAACAGGAGCTCAGCAAACTACAGGTACTGTGAAGCCCAAAGTCCTGCTCATGATTCTGCCCAGTCTGGACATCCCAGTTCTCTTACAATGACATTAGTTCTGCAGTTACTGTAGTTGATGAAGGGTCAATCTGTTAGTCCACTCCTGTAGCAATACATCAGGACATTTTAATCAATACTGTAGGGTCCATTTACTGTTAAATTGCATTACGTTAGTGAAGCTGCACCTTTTACATTTCTCTTCTCAGCTGCTCTCACTCTGCTCTCACTGATGTTTTCTAATTTCCTCTCTTCACTCAAATAAACCTTGTCATTACACCGTAAATTGAATATTAAGTAGATTTTCCAAGGATACTAAATAGTCAGCTCTCCATCAGATATGGATCCCTAAAGTACAATTTCAATTCACTGGGGAGAAGAGAAGGACCTAATTACATTTGTCGAGCACCACTGGATCAAAATAGAGCTGCTTCTTGACACAATAGTCAGAAGAAAAGTCCAGAAATCTAATTAATTCTCCTTCTGTCAAAGCTGAAGCACTGCGTGGCTAAAAGGCCTTTTTCAGGATGCGATAACAGCCTCTGCCATGTCTGGCAGAGACAAAAAAGGAAGACAGGCATGAAGCGTTAAAAAAGATAAAACTGACAAAGGAGAAAAAAAATATCAAACCCATCTCAAAGCTCTGCTCTTATCATTGTTGCTATTTTTATATTTATTCTGTCGCCCGCTGTAGCACTTCTCGTCATTGCCTTTTGTCTGGCCCTGCAAGCAATTACATTTCTTCCCACAGCACCTGAAGTACAATACAGCACATGCAGGCTTCAGTCTCTGAACCTGTGTTGGGAAAATCCTCTTTACCTTTTAACATGTATACACCCCGCCTTTGGATTATGTTATCAGCCGTGTCTCCTGTGCCTCCTCTGTGCTGTGGTGTCTAACCATATAACAGCATTTATATGTAAAAGTGAACATCAAGAGAAATCCTGCTGATGCTTGTGTTCCTCTGTTTTTATCCACGTATTTTGACGTGCTCTTGTGTGTACTTGTGACATGTTAACCCTGTATCCCTCCTCTGCGCTTCTCGTACCTCCTGCCTCTGCTGTCATGAAAAATGTTATGTTTTCTCTTGTTTCATTTTCACCTCTAATGGTGCTCACACACAACCATTCTTTCCAACCCATCACTTTTTTCTTTTTTTTTTTACCCTGCGCTCACCAACATCCTCTTGCTCCATCTCTGTTTTTCCATCATTCCCCTGCTTCACACTGGCTTAGTGTGTGCTGGAGGAGATGGCCTGTCGGGAGGTAGAGCTGGGCAGGCTCAGGGAAAGAGCTCATCGACTCTGGGAGGGACAAGCAGCTGGAAAGGGCTTCGTCCACAGAGTATCTCAGCTGTCAGCACAGTACCTAGCCCTCAGCAACTTAACCAAGGTAACACCGCTCACATCCTGTAACCTTGTTCCCCGCCTTTCTTCTCTTTATAATCTGCTTCTGTCACAGAATGCTGCAGCATGCTGAAATGTGCCTTGCTTAATCCGTGTACTGTTGGTAAACACAGAAGAGGTGTCTGTCCAGCCATGGTGTTTTGTTTTTTTTGTTGTGTGACCTACTGTGTCATGGACTGTTGCCCTGTTACACATTAGTCATGTCTCTATGGGAAGTCTTGGTTCCCAGAGTAATTTACCTGAGCTCAATAATCTCTCTTACCTCCAAAATGCCCTTGTGGTTGCAGCCTCATCAGCATAAAAAGGCCAAGACTGTGCAGTGTACCTTTATCCACTAAAGCACTTCTGAAATGTCACAGCTGAAATGTGTCACTGCTTGAGAAGCTGACCTTTGTGGAGCTCTCATTAGAGTGGTCACACTCGTATGATTAATTTGATACATCACAGAACAAAATATTACACTGACCGCAGAGCACCATTCTCTTACCTCAGGACAATGAGAGTACCCCAGCGATGATGAATGGGATTTATTTACTTTGCTGGCCAGCCAGTGAAGTGCTATTTTTAGGTCCTCTTCCCTCCCAGACGTGGAGACAGGAATGAAAACATTTCAAATTGCCACCAGTTATTGAAGCTTTTACTTTCTCCACTTTGCAGTTGCATAGATGTTGTAGATGTACAAGTGATGACTGAAAACACAATACAATTTTTTTTTCTTGCGCTATAAGAAAAAGCGCAAAAGCATTGTGTGGGTGGGAGAGTCTCTAGAGATGTCTGTCTGGAAAAACAAGACAGTAATTTCAAACACAAACACAGAACAATATGAAGAAACTGTTGTTGTTCACCAGAAACAAGTGTAATTTTAAACTCAGTGGTTAGGAAAGACTTGAAGAGTATATTCACATTACTGTACTTTAATATCTAACAGGACAAGGCATCCAGGATTGAGCGCATTGTAGGGGAACACCGCCTTTTCTCTGAAGGACTTAAAGAGCTACAGGACTGGGTGTGTGAGGCTCAGCGGGTCCTCAACACCTGCATCTCCACCACTGCCGACAAGGGCGTGTTGGAGGACCGGATGTTACAACTCGAAGTAAGGAAGGACAAGATGGATGGAGTTCTTTAAAGGGATACACCACACAAATCCACATTATTCATCCAGCAGCAGCACATTCCTCCCAGTGTGTAATGCTGAGATTTTAGTAATTTAAGCCCCCAGTCGCACAGGACTAGAGGCCAGTTGGCGACCACCTGGAAACCAACGGTCACTAGGGGAAAAATGAGTATTCCCCAGCTGGTTGGTGAGTGGTTGCTGCAGGTTGCTTGCTGTTGTGTGATGAAGTTGGTTGCAAAGAGCTGTATGATGCTGCACTGAAAGCCTCCTTGTGATTGCTTTGGATGCTAATAGATTGCTGCAGTCGTGCAGTAGTTCGCATGGAAAATGCTGACTTATCTGCCAACACTCACCAAATACTGACAAAGGGTTTGTGGAATTGTGAAAAGTGCGACGCAAACCAGAAATGGAGACCGTTCACCTTCAAAGTAAAAGTTGCAACTTTTAAAATGTTTTGGTTTCAGCAGTAAAGCACAACATTTACTTTGAAGGCAAACGTTCACGGCTTGCTTTTTCAAGTTTCGCTGCCACTCGGCCGTTAGTTGCAACGGTTTGCTGACAATTCTGCACTTTCCATGCAAACTGCAGGTGACCACAGCAATCTGCAAGCAACCAAAGCAAGCAGATTTTCGGTGTAGCACCCTCTTTGTGGGCAATTTCACCCAGCAACAGCCAGAAACCTCCAGCATCCACCGGTCGACAAATAGACATTCTTCTCTGGCAGTTGCCGACCGGTCTCTAGGCTTGTGTGACCGAGGAGACTAAATCACTGTATCTGGAACATTGTACTTAAAAATTTCAGAAGTAAACATTACACAAGCTTTTCACATTAATAGTTAATTTTACAAACTGTGCCGCTGCAGATTTCTGACTTGACACAAGGATTATCCTTCAGTTTTATCTTGACACAGGAAAACATTTTTGGTTGGTGCACTAGACCAGATTTTGTGTTCACTTCTGTGGATATGTTGCATCTATTTTAATGGTTTAGAAACCAACAGGGAGATATGTATTTTATCCTTTTGAGACTTATTTTCGTTCTGTTTGTTCACCGCTGTCTGTAGGCCTTACTGACTGCCCGTCAGGAGAGGGAGATCCAGCTAAAAATGCTCCTGACGCGGGGAGAGGCAGTCCAGAGAAACACTTCAGCTGAGGGGGTCCCGGTGATTCGCAAACAGATCCAAGACCTCAAAGACTCATGGGACTCGTTGCTGTCTGCCTCAATCCAGTGTAAAAGGTGAGCATGGGCCAATTAATCTGTCAGTCTTTGATAAATGGGACTGGGAACTGCCTAGTTTCACTTGATGGATTTCAGCTAGTTGAAAGGTTAAAGGGATTATTAGATTTAGCTGTTCAGATTCTTGTTTGTTCCTTCTGTGTTAACTTTGCTTTATTTATTGTCACAGTCAGCTGGAAGGCGCTCTGTCACAGTGGACCAGCTATCAGGAGGACGTGGGTCAGTTTGTGCAGTGGATGGATCGGGTTGAAGAGACGCTTAGCTGCTCAGACAGACAGTACTCTGAGATGAGAGACAAGACTGCTAACCTGGGAAAGACCAAGGTATCATATGTCACTGTAGACTATCTAAACTGATTTTCTGTGTTAAGATTGACCTGACTGTAATTTATAGATAGGTTTTTATCTTCTTTCAGAAAAATTTAATATCAAGTGTTTAGCGACTTATCCACTTTAGATTCATGCAGTTACATGTTTATACCTCAGAGCATCCCAGCTGCAATGATCCATGCATTCTCCTTTCTTTCCAGCTTCTCTATGAGGAAGTACTAAGTCACAGCAGTCCTCTGCAGACCATCGCTACAAAGGGTTCCAATATGGCTGAACACTGCACGACACAGCAGGAGGTGCAGCAGCTGCAGTGTAGATACAACGCCCTCAAAGAAAAGGCTAAGGTGCTTACCCAGAACATACGGCTTCATTTTTTCCTCTGCGGGCATTTCAATAACTGAATATTTTGAATGCATTTCTCTGAAATCCCACTTCATGTTTTTTCAAAAATCTGAATTATATTCCCAAAAAATATTGGAGGGCATGAACCGTGTGTTGAAAATTTTAGTAAATTGCCTAATAATTATTTTAAATTCATTACACATGTTTCTCTTTGAGCTTCAAAGATGTGAATTCTGTAATCACAAAAAATTTTAATTAATAGAAATTACTTTAATCTCTTCCAATCAAAGTTTATCAGAGTGCAACTCTTAACTTTACATTATTCAAATGTCTAATGCCCCTGTAATACTGAATGAGTGAAATGCTTTCCTCCATTAATGTTTGCAACCTCTTTCCTTTTTGCAGAATGCGGTCAGCAAGGCCAAGGAGCTGGTGCTGGTCCATCAGGAATATCAAAGGGGGTTACATGTGTTTGAGGACTGGCTGGAGAAGGAACAGGCCTCTCTGGCCTCATTGTCTCATCCTGAGGGAAACGTGGATACACTTGAGAATACCCTGCAGCAGCTAAAGGTAGAAATACTGTGGAGTTTTGTGTGCAATCTGTATGGTCATGAATAGACAATGCAGACTAACCTCCTAATATAGCTGCATACTTTTATACCTGCCCACACACAAACTTTACTTTCAAAAGTAAAGCAAAATTTTTAAACAAGGCATTTGGACACTGAACTGTTTAAAAATATTTAAAGTCTTCAGCCACCTAGTTTCTTTATTCTTCACCCTTTATTTTCTTCATAGAACCTGCAGGAGCACTGTTCAAATGGCCAGTCTTTGCTCTCCGCTGTCCTGACCAGCAGAGAAAGGGTAATCCCCTGGGGTATACCTCAGATCGAGGACCGAGCCCTGGACACCGCTCAGCGAGAGTGGGCAGCCTATCAGAGCCGCCTGGAGGATACTCAAGCCCAGCTGCGCTCCACGCTGACCCGACTGAGGCAGATGGGACATAAATTCCTGAGCCTGGCTCAGTGGCTGGAAGAGATGGAGAGGGTGGCTAATATCAGAAGTAATCGGAGGTCAGATGCAACCACCAAGCAGATTCAGCTGAAGAAACTCCAGGTCAGAGAAAGGCATGATTTTTGCAGTCCAAATAAAATACCAGCTCTTGATAGTTCATCCAGCTGTCAACACTGTAAAAGAGAGCAACAACACTCTGTCTTATTAATAGAATTGCTTTTTAGGCCAGGATGTAGAGACTTCAGGAAGCTACCTCTCCCACCCAAGAAATAGTTTAGTAACATCCATATATCCATTTTCTTCCGCTTATCCAATTCAGGGTCATGGGGGGGCTAGAGCCTATCCCAGCTACCATCGAGCACACCATAGTTTAGTAATATTTCTGCAAACATTCTTTTCTATTTTACTTGTCACTTCAATCAGCGGTACGTCCTGGTTATACTGTAAACCAAACAGAAGAATATCAAGCAGTTCACCTTTTCTACATCCAGATTTCAGGCTACAGTAGCAGCAAACTAACCTACAAAACACAGCCACACATGCTATAAGTTGTGAAGCATTGTGTCACTTTGTACTACAGCACATCACTTTGTCATGTTTCAAATAAAACAGCAGTATTTCCCCTACTTGGTCTCCTCCCCCTGGAGCATGCTTCCTGCCACTGTTAGGATGCCAGAGAGTCTCAGTATTTTCCTTCCTTTCATTTACAGACACACACACACACACACACACACACACACACACACACACACACAAACAGAATCCTTCTGGGTCCTATATTATGTTGTTTGTGATGTGTTTTCTGACATCTATCAAAATTTATACACTTTGGCTTTTAAATAAACTTCGCTGGCAGATAAATCATGTATAGTTTTGGCAGTATGAACTAAAATAAGTTAAACGTTTTTCTGTTTCCCTTGCAATCAGGGGTGTTTGGATGCAGTGCTCACACGGCAGGGAGAAGTCGATGGACTTTCATCTCTGGCCCAGGAGGTTCTGGAGGAAACATACATTAGTAGTCGTATCAGTGTTACGGCCACCCAGCTCACTGCCCGCTACCACTCCCTGCTGCTCAACATACAGGTTTGGCACCCTTGATTGTCTGCTGTTCAATAATTCCTATAATTATTACATGTTAAAGTGAAACAAAGGGGCGTGGCATTTTCAGAGATCCTTTATCTTTTTAACAGTTCAGCCACATGTGGGATTTGTGTTCTGTAGGGCTTCTAATCCAGTTCTTTCTCTGTTGCTCCAAAACTACTCAGTTATGATGTAATGTCACAGTTCCTTTCAATTCAATTCAATTCAATTCCTTTTTTTTATTCAACACCAACTCACAGCAACAGTTGCCTCAAGGTGTTTACATTGTAAGGTAAAGGCCCTACATTCCTGGGTGTATTCATATTTCTGCCTCTGGGCCCACTTTCCCAGTTCATGCATTTCTCCACTCACAGCCTCAGTTTCTATCTCAGTTTCACCTGATTTACCCCGACCACTTAAGCTCCCAGCATGGTACTGCATTTGTAGCATGCAGGTGATACGCCGAGCTTTGCTGTCACTTGGGGGCAGTGTGAAAAATCTGCAGAACAGCTGGGAATGTGGGCTACTTTTGTTGATGTTTGTGCTGAAGTTGTTCCTTCAGCTTTCCCCCTGCAGCAGTGAAGACAGAAGTCATAATAGTCAAAGAACTTCTTTGCAGTGAACTGAAGCTGAGCATCAGAAGCAGCTATTGTCTGTGCTTCCATTGAGATGTTTATTTCCTCCTGTTTGTGGTGAACTCTGCTGTCGCTGCCTTTCCTGTTCAAGCACACTTTTCAACCAATCAGCATTCTGCCTACACATAGCTTCATCACTGTTGGACTATGCTCTGTTGGGTTTTTTTCAAGGACTGCATGAGCGTGCATCTCTTCATAGCCAAATAGCTAGTCAAACAGACACCGCTGCAGGACTATAAATCCCAAATTTCTCACCTGTTCCTATTTTCCTTTCAGTTTTTATAAAGACCCATTTTCACCTGCTTTTTTCTCAGAGCCTCCATGCCTGGTGACTGTATCTCCTGGATTGCCTACCTCTAAGTCTCTATTGTCATCACATTAAGACAATTTTTTTGCCTGGTAGTTTTGATTTACCCTCTTGCCTGCACAGACAACCATGATATGTAAATGCAATTGATTGAAATGTGGATGGCATATAAAGTGTAGAGGGCACTTTGATTCAAGTCTTTATTGCACAGTAATATGCATATTATGGCTGAACAGTGCCTCTGGTGGTGAGGACAGATTGGTTATAAGCACTGCTGCTGGACAAATACAATACTTCAGCACTCAATTCCCAGAAGATTTTCCTGGACAAGACCTACCTGTCATCATGAGTTAACTAAACATAAAGAATTAAGCAAGCTGGCTGCAGGCTAAAACATTTTTGTGTTACCATCTCAATCATCTATATTAGAAAATATGAATTTTTCATGCATTGCCTTCGGGGTCTCTGGCCACAGTGTGTTTTTCACACATGGTTGTTCTCCCTCACTGTGGAATTTACTCCTGTGAGAGTTTTGACTTTGTTTCTGTAACACCCCATTGAAGTAGGTTTGAGAGTTATGCGTGTTACCCCTGCCGGTGTTGCTCTGTATACTCAGATCCAGCCTCTCTATTTGTCTTCTCCTCTGGGGGGGGACTAAAGGAAAATCAATGGGGCTCTGCTGGTCTGGAGCTAAAGCTGTAATTAAACGCTACAGAAAGCAATCTCACACCCTGCACCAGGAGTGGAAAAGCTTTGCCTGCACTACATTGATTTTTTTTTTTTTACACCTTCAGTAACACATCTGAGTGTGCGTGTGTGTGCACATTTGTCCCCCTTAACTCCCTCACTTTTGTTTCTCCATCTCAGTACAACCCACACCCTTCCTTTCCTGCTAAAATTGTCTCAAATATGCATATACTTTACAGTCATGCCTACACACATATGCAGACACGTAACCTCCCTCTCAAACTGTGGATGCCTGTAATTATACTGTGTGAAGTGTGGGCCATATGGGCTTGAGGTGGGAAGCTGTTACCTCTGGCTAGTCAGAAAAGGTGTGCACTCAGCACTATCAGCTAATTGGAGCTCCTCACCACAGGATTTGCAAGTTGAGTGAATAATGTGTCAAAACCTGCAAGAAACCCTCTCCATCCTCATGGTGTTATCGACTCAGAATATCAGTCAAGTGGATAATGCGTCAAAAACATAAAAACCCACTCCTCCTTGTAGTGAAGCTATTGACATTGAGCAGATGAAAGAGTAGGGGGGAAACGGATATTTTCTGTTTTGATGGCTGATCAGAGGGCTTGTGGTCCTTGGTGACTAATGTTAGACTGCTGCCGGGGCACAACTCACACCTTCAAAAACAAGGATACAGGCAGTGTTTCCTAGATTTTCCCCTAAAGAAATATAGTGTAACTTTGAAGAGCCTTACCAATAATTCTGACATATGAAATAAGAAATCTGTGTTTGTTGAAGCATTTTTTAAAAATCATTTATCCTCAATTTAAATTTGATCTACAGCAATCGAGTTGAGATTCTTGGGAACGAGTAATCATATTTACTAAATCTGATCTTAGCAGTGTATTGGTAAAAACTAGTACATGCCCATGCGACAGTATTGTTTGTCAAACTGATACTTAATCACATTGAGAAAAGTAAAAAAAAATAGGGGTGGTAGATACGCTGAAAATGGTTCATTTTAGCCTGTTGCTAGTCATGTATAATTCAGCTTTTGTGGATATAAATTAGATCTTATTGTCATGAAATTAAAATGATAGGAATCTTTCATAAGGTGTTGTAGGTCCTAAAGGCTAAAAACAGGTGATTTCAGCCCATTGCTAGACGGATGCTAGGTAACGTGATACCGTCATAATATATCATGCATAATTCAGCTTTTGTGGATTTAAGGTAGATGTCATTATCGTCAAATAAAAAGATCTCTTTTATATGGTGTTTTAGGTGCATAAATGATAAAAATTCATTCATTTAAACCAATTGCTAGGCAACATGACAGGTATCATAGTATCTGATCTGGATCCTTCAGGGCTACCTGTGTACCAAGTTTGGTTGATCATATACTGATCATCTAGTTCACAGACAAAGAAACAAACATACATACAGACAGACAGAGATTTTATGTATCATAGTAAGATATTTATTGATATTTGTTAAACTTTTTTTCTGATCTTTGATTTAATGTACTTTCAGGACACCATCAAACAGCTACAGGAGGAGCTGAGGAGCATTGAAGAGGCCGAAAACCTTTGCAAGTCCTTCACCGAGTGGCTTGGCTCAACTCAGAAAAGCTTCACAGCGTTAACTGACACTTCTGAACCTCTGGACCAGGCAGCCATGGAGAAGAAGACAAAAAAACTAGAGGTATGTTTATATGGTTTCAATTTCACAGTTACATTTCTAAACCTCAATGGTTTAGAGCCACAGTGATGCATTTGGATAGAAGGTGCAGCACTGCACCTAATGCACCTCCCTGAACAGTTTATGAGAAAGAATTTGAGCACAAACTCATATGAATCCAATTTCACAAGCCAGCAAACAAATCCTTTGTGCAGATTTCTTTGGCAGCTGCAACATGGCCAGTAAAATATGCATAGGCTTCCTGTAAAACTTGAAAAGCGTTCATTGTTTGTATAATATTTGGATAGCGCTTTCGACTAAGAGAAAATCACTGTAGTTGCCTAACTGCAGCAGTTTCTCTTTATGTTCATTTCATCAAATTTGCTTTAGAGGGAGGTAACCCTGCTCAGAAATGCACAGACTGTAAAAAGAAAATCACCACTATAGTTTGCCTGGGATAGTTCAATTTGAGTGTATAGAGGATTGGGTGAGTATGTGTGTATTGATCGGCTCTTTATGAAGACAAAGCGGGTGCTGCTTTAGAGGAAGCGTGGTAGCAGGGAGAGACCTCCCACTGTGTGTAAGAGGATGAAGAAGCGCCGGTGTCAGGAGCCTGCTGGCACAGACACTGTAATTGATGCAGTGCCCTTACTGCTTCGCTACACACACACACACACACACACATCCACAACAGCCTTAACACACACACACACACCAAACATAGATGTTTACAATAGATCATCTGGTGCGGTCTTTGCAGTAATCCGTGTCTGGGATCGATGCTCTGTCTCTGCGTAGGGACTGAAGACATGCTGCCACCACATGTGTCCTTCCAGCACTGCAGATAACACGCGAGCGCTCCATCACTTGCTCATCTCCTGTAGTGAGAGCTACAGGGCTGTTCAGTGAGCCGGGATGATTATGCATCGACACAAAGAACAGTAGTCAATAGCTGTGTCAAGGGCCATTAGTTGGATTTGGACTTTATTTGATACTGTGACAGTGTGAGTCATACAGTAATGATGAGTTACCTCAGTTAGAAATGTGCTGTATGTTCATTGTACATATTGTGATTGTACATATTGTGATCGTGTAGAACATACATTTTATTTAATTTGTCCCCTTCAGCTAGAGTGTCTTTGTAGTTTTTCATGTTTCTTTAATATTTATTTTCATAAGATTTCTTTTGAAAATAAAGTCTCACTGGCTCCTACAAACATGTAAACAAGGCAAAATGCAAAATAGAAAAGGGTTGGTTCTCATTAATAAGCCCCCCACCCCCCTTCTCCTCCCTCCATAATTTTTAATTTCACTTGCATTTCATAAATGTTCAAGGTCATATCCTCCCCAAAGTCCCTGATGGTTTCTGAGGCACTCAGTCAGGGTTTCTCTCCCAAGGGTAAAGGTAAATAGCCCAATTTTAAAATTCCTTATTTGTAATTAGGAAAATGAATATATTTAGTATTGCAAATAGCACAAAAATTTACATGAATCTTAATTCATTCTGAACAAAATTTCCAGCTATGTAGAATTTAGAATTATCCTTCTGTTCTGGGGTTTTGCTGCAGTTCGTGCACTGACAGCAGAGACTGCTAAACTGTTTAAAGGGTCATTGTTGTAATGTCCTTCCCCTTTTAGTATGCAATGTAATTGCTAAACACGGTTGGCATATCCATAGTAGATACATTATAGTAGATAAAAGGTACTGATGCAGAATCATCAATTACAACAGGTGGACAGGGAACTTGACTGGGATAATTGGGGTTGACATGCTATAAGACAGCTACAGCAGAAAGGGCAAGGTGTGTTTAAGACCTCATATATCATATATATTGTTCACCAGACTACTACTTCCTTATGCTATATGGAAGCATTAGAAGTATTAAACGCACGTTTAAAGCCTTGCATCGATAGACAGATTATGGGAACCAAATTCTAAATATTCTCTTAAGCTAAGTCATTAATTATTTCAGATTCTGGAGAAACAAGCAAAACAAAATCTTGCAACTTTAATTCAGCATGTAAACAACCAGTGCTGCTGCTAAGATGGAAAACTGATATCAGGTGTGAGATGAAGAGGAGATAATGAGTTTTTCAGCACTAAATCTAAGGTGCTGTAACTGCAATTACTGACTTCTGTTTTTTACCTCTTGGTAAACACACAGGACTGTATGAAATTGAGATATAGTGAGTGTCACTCATTAAAGCCATAAAGCAGGAGCGTTGTTACTGGAGTGACGAACAAACCTGGAGCATCACATTAAGCAGGAAGCATGGACGTGTGTAGACAGACACGGCTCTTGTTATATTACCAACAGCCGTAGCTGGAGATCAGGGACTGCTGAAGTGTGTGGCTACTTTCTACACAAGCAATAATAGACTGATGATGAAAGCTAGATGGCATCCCATAGAGTGGAGGTGTGAGTATGTGTGTGTGGCATGTTATGGTTGCCCTGGAAACCCCTGCAGCTACTTGTGCCTGTTAAGGGCCTGTTATAATTGGGTCCTCCTTTCATATTATTCACTGTGGTTTCTCCACACCATGACCTCCCAGTCTTCTCCACATCGCACCATGCAGGTGTCAGCCTACCCGATGAGTTCAAAGCTTTTCAAACGTACTGCAAGGCTGGTCTGGGTGACTGGGACAGCACTGGAGGTGAAGGACAAAGGAATCAGTGATCTTGTGTTGAATGCTAGCCTCAGAGTCAGTGAAGATATGATATAAATGTATTTTATCCAAGAGGATGATTGCGAGGATGATTTAGTCTTTTCTTTCATTCAGTAGTGTGTAAACTGCCTTTGTTGAAGGTCAGTTAGTAATAAGCAATGGTGATAACACTGTAGCAGCACCCATGGTGAGCTCTATTCATGCTTTCTCTGTCTCCCAGAGTCTCCAGTCTGAGCTTCAGCACGGTCACAGCTTCCTGAAATCCCTCAGGGAGCGAGCTGAACACGCAGCAGGATTCCTGAACGAGGCTGCAGCTGAAAGTTTAGGAGGAGAAGTGGAGGCACGTCTTTCCCAGCTGGAAGAGTTAGCCGGTGGCCTCAGGCAGGAGCGCAGCTTCCTGGAGCGGGCATTACTGCTTGCTAAGGAGTTCCAGGACCGGTATAAGGCTCAGGCCCAGTGGCTGGTGGAGACCAAGGCTTTGCTCCGTACGCCAGTGGAGCCCAAGGCTGAACTGTATCAACGTAGAGCACAGCTGACTAAGTATAAGGTATGGCAGGAAAAAACTGAGGCAGACATCTGAATTAATGTTACACTAAGTGATTTTTGCTCTTTGGTGAATTCAACAAGACTAATATTAGCATAATGCACCACATGAGTGACCTTGCATGTCTGCAATTAACTTTAAAACTACATGCTTTAAATAACTGCTGATCATTTTTCAGACTCATAATGACAAATGCTTATGGGCTTCTTTAAAAATGATTAATATTAAATAGTAGAACTCATTGGTAGTAAACTAGATTAAAATATGATCAACATCTAACATACTCTGTGGTCTGGAAGATACTAAAGATAAAACTTCTCTGTGTGTGATCTTAGGCTTTGTTGCAGATGGTTCAGTCCCATGATGGAGCCATCAAGTCAGTGCTGGAAAAGGGAGACGCTCTGCTTTCTTCTGTCCACTACCCCTCCATTAGAGATAAGATGAACAGACTACAAAAGGACTACACTGGACTCTGTAATGCTGCCTTGGTGAGAACCTGTACCCAGTCGTTCTGTTGGACAAAGAGGACAAATAAATGTTCTTTCCATGCAGGCAATGCAGCAACTTTGGAATCAGCTGCACATAAACTAAGGGCATGTACAAACTTGTTTCTAAAAAAAGTTGTGTAAACGTTAATGAAACAGAAGGGCAACTTGAATTCAGTTTGAAAACTGCCATTTAATTAAAAATAAGCATTAAAAAATCTTAATTTTCACATATGTTATATTTGTCCTATTTTGAATACAGGGTTTAAGTGATTTTCAAATCACTGGATTGTGTATTCATTCCCATTGTATGCAAAAAACATTTTTGTAATTCAGTGTCAAAGAAGCTTTCATGCTCAGTTGTTGCATACACTTTGTCATCAGTATACTTTGTCTGTGAACCGTGTGGTCTAGGCTCATGTGGAGAATTTGGAAGGCCAGGTGAAGGAACAGGAAGCTTACCACAACGAACTCCAGGAAGTGGAGCGCTGGTTGCTGCAGATGTCCAGCAGGATGGTGACTCCTGATCCCAGTGTTAGCGGCAGCCTGGAGGCAGCCACTCAACAGCTGGCCAGGCACAAGGTAACCAAATATAATATTTCACTTTTGCTGTTTTTGGCCATATTTGTTGCATGTCATGAGAATTAGCCTTAATTAGGGAACAAAAATCATCCCTTTTGGCCTGTAATACTACTTAAGCTACTTGATGTTTGTTGAGCTGTGTCTTATTTGATGTTAGTGTCATTTATATTTGATGGGGGTTTGTTTCTTTAACTTAATGTTGCAGGATATAGCATATATACATGAATAACTTAAATAATTTACAGCCATATTGTATGATTTATTGATATAGTTGTAAGTATGAGTTCTGCCACTCAATGCTGATTTTGAGGTGTATAAATGACAAGTTCCACACACAGTACCTGATGTTCAGCATGGTGTTTGGGTTTGGCAAAAATAATAAATTTTATGAAAGTTTATTTGCAAAAATGTCAGACTTTTGCTTTGTTGGACATGAAATTATAAGTAATATATTAATATCAAATGTTTTCTTTCAGCAGGTTCAAATGGTCTGAGTCTATACAAAGCTACTGTCCTCTAAAACATTATCTTGTCAACTAATCCAGCCAATTTAATAGCACAAGACCTCTCTTTGTGGTCAGTCTGCTCAAAACACAAATGGACAAACTCATCCGGTATTATATCTCCACTGGAGATTCTCTCATATAATCCTGCGTGGTTACTTTATCCTCCACAGGCCATCATGGAGGAAATTGCAGGCTTTGAGGATCGCTTGGCAGGTCTGAAAGAGCAAGGAGACCACCTGGTGGAAGGCTGCAGTGACCGTGTGCAGAGCAGGCTGAGACAGCAGGTCCAGGCACACCAGCAAGGCACCAGAGACAGCTACTCTGCCATCTGTAGCACAGCGCAGAGAGTGAGTGAGGAGGAGGAGATGGAAAGAGGGAGGGAGGGAATGTGGAGGAGAAGGGAGGGAGTTGTGGGAAGCTGATAAACACGTAGGCTGTCTTTGAAGTAGTAAAATGGTTATTACACATTTATAATGTAAGGCATGGATGTGCTTTGGACTATACACGCATGCACAGACACACATGGTTTACATATCAGTGCCATTAATATTCCAATGGCTTAGATAGCCACTTAATCCTAAACCATTCTGACACTTAAACCCACCTCTTAAGACAGCCCTTCACTGCCACCGTAGAGGGCACAACCAATTAGGGCTGCCAAAGTGGAGATCAACAGCAGCCGTACGCAGACAGACCCCACCAGCCAAAATCACTAACTCAATCTCGCCATATTAATCTCCGTGTATCCCCTGTCAGCTCCACTTTTTCATGCTTGAGCCAAAAATGATCACACACCACTATTCAGCGAATCTGGCGAGCCCCATAATCCAGCCCCATTCTGTCATTTTGGCAGCCTCTGTTCTGTCATCATAGCTCACCTCCCAAGATACCACCTCAACCACCACTCACACATCCAATCTGGCATTGTGTGATCCAGCCACACTTTACCACTACACTGCTGGCTTCTCTACAACTGCGCCTCAAGTGTTACGATGGCTGCCAACTGTGTCCCAGCGCAGCACAGCTCTAATATCCTGCCTGCCACTTGCCACCATGCCAGTCTTCTAGCCTTAGCCAAATACATTGGGCAGTTTGCCAGTAGTTGCCCCCCTTATTCCTCTCTTTCGGGTCCTCATATTAACACTGTCAATCAGACCTTACTGTTCTGCTCTCCCCTGGAAGGCATGGACGCCTCCACATTCAACACCTGTTAAATACAACGGTGAAAAACTGCCTAATCATTTGGGTTTTCTCATTTAATCTGTCATTGTGTTTGGCCATGGGTTTGACTTCAAAACTATGCATTGTAGCATTGTATCGTCAGAAAAGATTTGAATGGTTTACTGTATAAAGGTGTGTAATTAAGAGTGCTTACATTGCTCTTCTTCTATCTTACAGGTGTATCAGAGTCTGGATCATGAGTTACAGAGACATGTGAGTCTGCAAGACACACTGCAGCAGTGCCAGACGTGGTTGAACTCTGTATCAGAAGAGCCAGAGCCTCCTACACATCCTTCTTTCAGCCTCGAGGAGGCTTTACAGCAGGTTAGTAACCCCCGACTTCTTTCAATGAGTTTAGCATCATAATCCGTCCACTGCTTGCCATTATTTATTTTAAAATAACCTTTACTTCTTGAAATTATGAACAAATCTGGTAATCAAGTGCATGTATTCACTGACCATCATATAGAAATATCAGTTTGTTTGATAGTTGCTGGAATTGACCAACCCTGGGGAAAATATATATGCTAATTTTGTGGGCAGAGAACATGTAGTTTTGAAGATGATATGTCCAACCAGTAAAATGAATAAAAGCAATAAAAGGCTGTTAACAAACAGGTGAAGCAGGAGCGGGCTCTCCAGGAACAGGCCAGCACTTATCTCCAGCTTGTGTGCTCCACGTGTGACCTGTCTGAGCCGAGGGTGAGGGAGACTGCGGCAGCTATCCAACAGGTCAAACTGCAGGTCAGTACACTTTAAGAAGCCTTTAAGCAAAAAAAAACAAAAAACAAGATGGTTTCACTGTCCATCTTTACAGCTATACTCGTCATGAATTGACTGTACTGTATTTTTGTGTCTAGATTGAGGAGCGTATGCTGCTTTGCGAAGAGGTAGCGGACAGCTGGAGAGACATCGAGGAGCAGAAGGCAGATCTGGAGGCCCAGCTAATAGAGACAGAGCAGCAGCTTCAGAACCTCACCAGGAGACCTGCAGAGCTGGAGCCTAAGATTGCACAGAACCAGCTGGACAAGGCCCAGGTCTGATTTTACTTAGTGTGCTCATGATGATTTATTGTTATTTCAGAGTTTGTTTGTTTTTTTCACACACTAGTATTATAAAAATGTTCAGAGTAATCCAAGAAACTAACTCTTATCTTTCTTGCAGGAGTTCCTGCAGCAGATTAGGGAGAAACAATCTGAGGTAACACATTTGAATGAAGCCATCAGCAGGTTGATGGACGGACAGGTCTCTCCTGCCCTGGAGGAGATAAGGAGACTGAAGAAAAGCTGGATGGACCTGGGCCAGCGGGCTGAAGAGCTGGAAGCCCTGCGGGGGGAGGACATGCAGCGAAGTGGAGAGTACCAGGAGAGTGTTGTTGCTGTAGAGGAACTTTTCCATCAAGTATCTAGGGAATGGGACTACCTCGCTAGGTATCAGACCTTTTTAAATTTTTTATCAAGGCTGTGATGTCTTACTGTGCATGACGTGCAATTATGTACTACCTGCATGTACAGAAATAAAAAAAAATAAATATATATATATATATGAATACACACACA
>VUQS01006457.1:0-12168 GCA_015108495.1 Heterochromis multidens
GCTCACCGTTCTTGTGATCATTTTGACCCCACGGGGTGAGATCTTGCGTGGAGCCCCAGATCGAGGGTCTTGTATGTCTTCCATTTTCTAATAATTGCTCCCACAGTTGATTTCTTCACACCAAGCTGCTTACCTATTGCAGATTCAGTCTTCCCAGCCTGGTGCAGGTCTACAATTTTGTTTCTGGTGTCTTTTGACAGCTCTTTGGTCTTGGCCATAGTGGAGTTTGGAGTGTGACTGTTTGAGGTTGTGGACAGGTGTCTTTTATACTGATAACGAGTTCAAACAGGTGCCATTAATACAGGTGACAAGTGGAGGACAGAGGAGCCTCTTACAGAAGAAGTTACAGGTCTGTAAGAGCCAGAAATCTTGCTTGTTTGTAGGTGACCAAGTACTTATTTTCCACTATAATTTGCAAATAAGTTCTTTAAAAATCAGACAATGTGATTCTCTGGATTTTTTTTTCTCATTTTGTCTCTCATAGTTGAGGTATACCTATGATGAAAATTACAGGCCTCTCTCATCTTTTTAAGTGGGAGAACTTGCACAATTGGTGGCTGACTAAATACTGTTTTGCCCCACTGTATTTCTCACTGTTCACTGTTTAAACAAACCTGGGATGCCCAGTTCAGTGGAAATATATTTCCACAGCACTGCTTTCCTCTGGAGGTCCCTATACATATGTAAACTTGTGTCATAAAGTTCCTTGAATTCGGATATGCACAGAACCAGCTGTTCTTCCATGTTTTTGTTCATTGTCTGGTTGAAATTAGCGCAGCTGTAGGCATAGTTTCTATTGGTCACGCAAATGTACATCACACCACGCAGCCTTTGACCGTGGCATGCACGAGAAAAAAATGAGTTTCAGAGCGTAGTGTGTGCCGCTTGCTATGTGAAAAGGCCTAAATGACTTAGCATTTTGCATTCTAGTTCCCTCATTTCAAAGATTTTATTTTTAATGGGTTTTTGGTTAGATATTTGAAATAAGGTCTGTGGTTAACACAAGCTTTAGAAATTTTCACGTTTAATTGCATAGTTGTATAATTGAATTTCAAAGTTTTTATGTGTCCGAGAGAAGGTCTTTGATGATAAGTAGCTAAAAGAGGCTAGACAGAAGTTGTCCAGGACATTCAAGGTCATGATGCTGAAAACAAAATCTTAGAAGGTGGTGATGTGGAAGTACTGCAACTGTGGTGTAGTTCATTTATAGACTAACCTTCACCTATGGCATTTAAACTTCAAAAATGTAGTTTGTGAAGATTATCTTGCTAAAAACGTATTGTTATGTGTTATTTTCCAAAGCGCATCTATTGCAACTGAGGAATCATTGCTGATTACCACCATGGGATAAGTCTTTTAGAAACAAACTGCTTTGGACAGACTTGTCTCATATTCTGATGGCTGGTGACAACTGTGCTGTATCATGCAATTACAAGCTGCTCACACTGTGATGCATATATTTGGTAAAATACACAAATCTTTCTACTTACACATATATAGTGGAAAAAACGTGACCCACAGTTTGGTTATGCAAAACAACTATTTCAACACGCCTACAACAACAACAACAACAACATTAGTCATTACACAACAACAGTCATTCCACATCAGTTAAAGATGAGGCTTGGTTGGGTCTCAGATGAAAGTTCCCAGAATTACAGAGACGTGCATGAACTCTCATACTTCACACCTACACTCAGAATGTAGCATTTGCCATGTAGGGGCCATGAGATGTTTACACACACACAATCGCAGACATGCACACACACTTGTGTTTCCATAACTTTAGAGTTATTAGATTTACATTTCTAATCAAATGTGTAGTCCTAGTTCTTAACCTAGCTTTAAAACTACATTGATGGGGACTTTCTATTTGACCCCATATGGAAGATACTTTTGCAAATAGATTTAAGTCCCCACAGTGAGTAATTCTAGCCCCCACACACACGAGCCAACAGTAGATTTGAGTGTTAGGAAACATATAAGGTAGATAAAAGAGATGGTAAACATGGTGTGATCCATAGCTTATAAAAAAGAAGGACAAAGCATAAATATGTAAAGAAAAAAAATGCTTTGTTATATAGTCCCTTACACTACAGTACTGTGCAAACGTCTTAACTCACCCATCATTTCTGTATATTTTGCTTCCAAAGAGCCTTCTGTAGTGGTGTAAGTGGTCTTGAGCAATAGTTCTCTCATCTTTATGACGTTCTTTCAAAGTTTTTTTGGATATTGGCTGCTTTTTCACTCATTTTCATTCAAGTTCTTGTACCTGACCATTTTCAGAGGAATGTTTTTGTGTTTGTTGAACCAGTTTAACACACAACTTAACAAAGAACCAATTTTATTTTTTATTTTTTGAGACTCAATGTCTCATTTACAAGAGAGACCTGTTTCAGAAAAACATATTAAAATTACAACAATAAAAGAAAAAATAAAATAGCTAGATTTGTCTAATGTACATATCAAAAACAAGAACAAGTTCCCAGTGATGATTTCACAAAATCATTTGTACGTCTTTTAAAGTCTGCAAGTGAACTGTATCTTTAGGTACTTTGTTACTAGCAGCCTGTCACAAAAACACATTTTCATTTCTTTAGTAGAATCTATGAAAAATCCCAAAGATAACATAGTTTGACAGGCATAAAATAGTATTTATGCACCAACAAGGTGATTCCCAAAGAGTTATTAGCCAAAACCTCGGCATATATTGGCCATGGTGTGCAGTGTGACCTTAAACAATTTGTCCTCCACTGGATAAGTGGAGGACAAAAGAAAAAGTGGGAGGCCTAAAAACTATCTACAGCAGATGAACAGTATCTGAAAATCCAGCATCCATCCATAAACCTGACACAGCACCTGAGAGATGCATCTGACCTTCAGTTGATTCATCTACTGTTCACCACAGCTTCATCAGAAATGTTCTCAGTGGTGGTTATCAAGAAGCCATTCTTAAGGAAGAGCAACAGGGAGAAAAGGCTGAGATATGCAGAATTACACAAGAACTTGACTGAAAATCAGTGGTAACAGGTCTTATGAAGTGATGAATCCAAATTAAAATCTTTTTGTTAAAATAGTCATCAATATGTACAGATGCAGTAAGGAGAGAGGTACACGTGTCTACAGGCATTGGTAAAACACAGTGGAGGCTCTGTCATGGTTTTGTGCTGCATTTCAGCCAGTGGTGTTGGGAATCTTGTCAAAACTCATGGAACTTTGAACGCAGAACAATATGGTCAGATTTTGATGCACCATGCAATACCGTGGAAAACATCTGGAAATCATCTGAAATAATCTGATTGGCAACAGCTTCATTTTTCAGCATGACAATGATCCCAAATACACTGCCAGTGCAGTAAAAACATACCTGGATAGAAAAATGCACAGTGGAACACTATCAGTCATGGATTGGCCTCCACACGGCCCAGACCTCAACATTATTGAAGCAGTGTGGGATCATCTTGACAGAGAACAGAACAAAAGGCAGCCAACATCCAAAGAAGAGCTTTGAATGTCCTTAAAGAAGCCTGGAGAACTATTCCTGAAGACTACTTAAAGAAATGACAAGAAAGCTGCCTAAGAGAGTTCAGGCTGTGTTGAAGAATAAAGGTGGTCATAGTAAATATTGACTTTCAATCTTGTTAGAATTGTACAAACTGTTTTTGCCTTATATGTTGTATTTCCATTTATGTTTGCACATTTCAATAAACTGCTGCATCTATTTCCCATTTTCCTAGCAATATATAAAGAAATGAAGGATTCCTCGAGACTTCTGCATAGCACTATATAGAACACATGTAGACCTGGCTTATTATTTTTGATCATAGGTACTAATATGCATATCTCTGCTATTTTTTGCTGTGACTAACATGCAAGACCTGCTCTGAAGTGGCCTTTCTCTCCTGGCATCTGCCAAAGTCACTTGATGGCCAGCTCAGGCTTGTTCACATGATTTTACACTTCTCTAAAATAATTCTCATGCCTGTGTTTCAATTTTCATTTTTTGTGTTATGTCTTGACACTAAGATATTGAACACACACTACTGAACAAGCTACCAATCCTTAACAACACACGGCAGGTTTCATCTATAACTGTAAAAAACTGATGAATTCAGGCAAGGACACTGTAGTTTCTGTATTTTCTGTATTTATTTATTTAATTTTTCATTTATTCATTTATTTTTAATTTTTATTTATTTATTTATTTATATCAACCACACCAAGCAGCACACCAAATCCACTGAAAATAGTCTCAATTTCTACTGGTGCTAAAACTGTAGCGTATAATATGGTGCTCAGCTGTTGTAGGCAGTTTCTGTCTTCAGCTGAATGAATGGACTGTAGACAAGCTAGGAATGTTGGTAACTAGAGATCCACCTTGTTGGAAGAGCAGTAAACTATTTAAGTGCTTACACCAGATCCTAGACTTTATTGTCCGCTTTCAGGCTTTTTTTCACTTTATTGACTTCTCCAAGTAATCTCAAAGGACTTGTTCGCAACCAAACACTAAAAATAAGAGGGTTTTTCTCTTGTGCCATTTAATTACTAAAGTATCAGTGACTAAGAGTGTGGTCATTCTCTTTCTTTGAAACATGACTGTCAAGCTTGGAGAGGCCGTGTGATTCCTCCTAATTCTGTATCGGCACTCCACACCCTGTTGCTGTGCTCTATACATAGAGAGTGACTTAGAGGTGTAAAGCTTTCACACCATGGAAATAGATTCATCATGACAGGCTCACAGAGACACTGAATGAAAGTAGATCATAGATCTAATTTCAGCAAATAATATGCTTCTCTTTTGAAAAGCTTTCTCTCTGAAGCTATGCTACTGCATTATGTCAGGATGTTGTGAAGATGTCATGAACTCAAAGACCAAGAAATCCAATCAAAATCAAACTGATCTTCTTGGATAATAATCTTGCAGCAACAAACAGTGTTCAAAGTCCTGTTTTATTTCACAGTAGCCTATATGAATCCAGATCACACCCTAAAAGAATATAAATGACTGTCCAACAATCCATCAGCTATAATCGCCTTATCTTGTAGAACATTATGGGGGGGTGCAGCCTGTTCCAGATGATGTTGGGCAGGAGGTGATGTGCACCCTGGACAGTTGACTACATGGACTACCACCAACTGTTTATATCAAGCTTAATTTATAACTAAAATCTTTTTTTTATTATTATTATTATTTTTTTTAAATCACGTGAGAAAGATATTCTGAGTGTGTGACAACCTCAGACAATGGTCAGGTGTCTGCGCCGTGAATACTAAAAACATTCTGGGTACATCTGAAATCCTTATTTTGCCAACTTTATCTTGATGGACTTTAGTGCTATTTTCATGACCATCATTCTTGAGATGCAGTTTTTGTTTTGGTCACAGCAGATGGCTGCCCTTCCCTGACCCTGGTTTTGTTTCCTCCTCTTAAAAGGGAGTTTTTCCTTCCTACCATCGCAAAGTGCTTGCTCTTTTCCAGATTACTGTAGGGTCTTTACCTAACAGTATAAAGCGCCTTGACGCAACTGTTGTTGTGACTTGGCACTTTATAAATAAACCTGAATTGAACTGAATTGAATAGAGGCTATGGAGCAGTTACAGTCCTGAACATTGCTCTGGAAGATGCTTTTGTCAACTAAAAATGTCTATCTGCCATCAAAAAGCACTAACTACACTACTACACTTGTTGCTTTTAGACTGGCTACTAAAACAAAATGACAAATATATGTGAGCTGCATCAGTCATATACATACAAACCACAAGTGTGAGCTGGCATACCATACAGGATGCATAGAGTGATTCATTAAACACACAGGCTTGCTTAAACACGCAGTCGTGTACACATATATACTCGTTCCTGCTTTACTGAAGCTCACACATTTCCCTCCTTACATCTGTCATCATATAATTAGGCCACCAGAGTTCAAATGAATAGTTGTGGGGAGGACTTGACATCTGCAGGTATAAATATTTACATTCTAAGCCACATGATATAATTATCACTGCAGTCGCTAGTGGCAGATTGTGGCCAAATGGTGCTGTAGGTTTTCATCTTATGTGAACAAATTCATGGTGCATCATTTACAAGTTAGTCTTCAAGTCTTAAAGTCTTGTTAATTACTTCTAATATATACACCAGACCCCAGCTTTAGCGTCTCTCACAAATAACTATGGTTACAGTTATCACCAGCAAGATCTCTTAATAGAACTGAGGGCTAAAAACAGATGATTTTTATATCATACTCAGCATTACAGATATGCTGCACAATATTTAAATAAAAGGTAACATTGATCAGCATTTAACTGCCATCAGATTACAACTTATCAAAACAGGACAGAGAAAGTGAATAAGTGTGTCATGAACCAGAGTTTTATGAATAAACAGTACTAGCATTCATGCTACATTTGGATGTGGTTTGCAGGCAGATAACCAACTATATGTTCACTGCTAAATAAGTTTATGTGGCAATAAGTAGGATCCTGGAATAAAATTTGAAATTTTTAGTAACAAATCTTTTGAGCAAAAAGCAAAAATAAACAAACTGTTGACTTTTTTCCCCTACGAGCACATAGACTGAAGACATTTTTTTCACAAAAAAGTTGCCTATTTTTGACAAATCTTTATTTTTCTTTGTACCGCTTATTTGAAAACAGCAGGGGGTCACAGAAAAGCACATTTACTGTCTGTGATAAAAAGGCATGCATTTACAAACATGTATGTACAAAAAAAAGCCCAAAAGGAAGCAAGGTGCACTTTATTTAATATCCAAAATTCTGCTTAGCTCAGTGTTAATTTTACACACATCATTTAGGGTACCACAATTATGTCGATACAATAAATCTATATGTAATGTGGACATTTACATACACTGGTGAACTTAGCAAAGACCCTTTCCTCCACATCTGTCACTGTCTTATGCATACATCCATACACACACATTGACTCTGTAGACCCATGCACACACACACACACACACACACAGACACACACACACACACACACACACAGACACAGCTTGTCTTAAGTAATAGCACTTTGTTCACTGGAGACTGTGTAGCTAAAAATACTGTTCCAGTAACTGATAGCCCTCCTGGTTGATGTGCAGGAACCCTGTTGCCTCTAATACAGAACTGCAGCAGACACCAGGAACAGTTATATAGATATCTATAACGTCTGTGAATGTGAGTCAAATGATTATTTGAAAAAAAGAATCTTGAATCTACACAAATGTGTGTGTAAAGTATGTGAATATGAAAAAAATAAATGCAACCTCTCAAAACTCTAACTGCACAATGACCCCTTTTCTTTCTCATCATTTGTGCATACCTGTTCTTTTGACCCACAGCTACATTAAAGGACATTATTAGCTTTTGCACCCAGGCCCTAATTGATATTTGATGGATGCTGTAGTCGTATCTTAGTCTTGGGATAGAGTACAGGCACTTAACCTAACCTAGAGAGCCACACCAACCCTTTGATCCTCAGCTCTCACACAGGCAGAACATACCACAGCTTTGTGGTAAAGCTAAGATAGAAGCAATGATTCAGAATAACAAACCCTCAGGACTGAGAAAAAAGTAAGATTAAAGAGCGAAGGGAACGGACTGAGAAAAAGGGAAAAACAGAAGGAAGTCAGACAGCAGGCAGACGCCATTAGTTAAAATAAAATAAGTGATGCTTTTATAGTTTTTATAGTTTTTTCTGTCTTTTTGGGTATACTAACCTGGAGGGGGCCGCTGGCTGGCATGGTGGATCTCAGCGATGTCAGGTCGATGTCTCGGCCCTGCTCTCCTCTCTCAGTCTTTCCCATTCCCTGCATAATGAGGCCCGTAGAGGAGCAAGCAACTAACCACACGTACACCCTTGAGTGTTGCCCTCACAGCAGTGAAAATGCTAATGCAAGAATGGCAGTGGTCGTTATGAAAGGAACTCACCCTGGACGCCAGGCACCAAGCACCAGGCAAGGCCAGGGTGGACAACAGAGGGACAAACAAACAGCTTATTCAGCCCATCTTGGTCTCTCTCTCTGCCTCCCTCTCGCTTTGCACCCTTTTAGTTTGCCTCTGTCTTTTTCTTCCAGTATTTTCTCCCTATATTTAATCTATGTAAAAATCCTAAAAGGCTAAATGAACCATTTTATTGAAAACAAATAAATATTTTTTAATGTTTTACTGTGTATAATGTGTATAACACTGAATGACCACTGTAAACCACTACCATCCAGTGCACACCAAAATGTGTCTATTTGTGCCTGTTTGCACAACAAACACTGCTGTATTTCTGTCAGATTAACTGAGGTCAGGTGTGTTCCCATTAAAGCACTGAGGCTTCATTGTTGGGAGTTTACAGCTCTCTAAACTCATGGACCCCAGGCTCTGTGAAACCATGATCCATACTATATTATGTGGACACATGCCATGTAATTTCAGGATGCAGCTATCTCAAAAACTGGACAAGTAAAACCAAAACTATCTGCATCTTTGTCATTGTCAAGGTTCATTTTGTAATATTTTTCATATCACTTAAAAAATATTAGGCCTTCCAATTTTACAACATAATTAATTAAAAATATATAAGGTAAAATAAGTGATTGCATAAATATTCACCCCCTTTAGGTCAGCAATTAGTAGATGCACCTTTGGCTGCAATTATAGCACTGAGTCTGTTTGGGTATGTCTCAGTCAGGCTTTCACATTTGGACACTGCAATTTTTCTCCATTCTTCCGTGCAAAAAAGCTCAAGCTCTGTCAGGCTGCTCATTGATTGGGCGTGAACAGCTCTTTTCAAGTCCAGCCACAAATTCTCGATTGGACTGGGATCGGGGCTTTGAGTTGGCCAATCCAGAACATTCATCTTGTTGTCTGTGAACCATTTCTGTGCAGCTTTTGGTGTATACTTGGGGTCGTTGTCTTGCTGGAAAATAAATCTTCTCCCAAGTTGTAGTTCTCTTGCAGACTGAGTCAGATTATCCTCCAGGATTTGGTGATATTTTTCTGCATTCATAATTCCCCTCTACCTTTACAAGCCTTCCAGCGCCTGCTGCTGAGAAGCATCCCCAGAGCATGATGCTGCCACCACCATGCTTCACAGTGGAGATGGTGTGTTTATGGTGATGTGCAGTGTTTGGTGTTCACCAAACATAGCGTCTAGTCTGATGGCCAAAAAGCTCAATTTTTGTCTCATCAGACCAAAGAACCTTCTTCCAATTGACCTTGGAGTCTCCCACATGCCTTTGGGCAAATTCCAGGTGAGATTTCACATGAGCGTTTTTCAACAGTGGCTTCCTCTTCGCCATTCTCCCATATAGCTTCTGGTGAAGAACAGTGGCAACAGTGGTTGTATGTAGAGTCTCTCCCATTTGAGCCACTGAAGCTTTTAACTCCTTCAGAGTGGTCATAGGTGTCTTGGTGGCCTCCCTCACCAGTCTTCTTCTTGCCTGGTCACTCAGTTTGTGAGGACGGCCAGCTGTAGGCAGATTTAGACCATACTCCTTCCATTTCTTAATGATAGATTTAACTAAACTTATCTGTGAACCTTTAAAAGCAGCTGCAATTTATGACAAATGACAAGCCTAATGACAACCCTAAAGAGATTATCACCCAAAGATGCTACTTAACTCCACTTCATAGAAGTTTTAGTTCATTGCTAACCATTGTCAAGCCCGATACTTTTTATTGGTTAGGATTTTTTTTTTGTTGTTTACAGGCAACTGTTTCCAGAAACACACACACAAAAGCACTTGTGTACATTATTTGAGGGGTGTACTACAAAGCAAGCAACTTAGCTAAGCTTTCTTGCATTAGCTGACTTGACAAAACCTAAAACCCCAGTTGGAGATAACGGGCATCACAACAGTGGTTATTAGTGTTCTTTGTTAACTCAAGCTTTCGTCTTCAGGGTATTCACATAAAAAGGGGCATTTCAGCAACATTTGACTCTTCTTTTGCACAACATGGATAAACTGGGTATCACCTACTCCAGTCAGACATAAATCTAGAAGAATAGAGATCATAACAGCAAAATGCAACACTGTTGCTACAAAAAAGGACAAAAAAGTAACGCTGGCAGGAAATCAGGAAGAGAGTCAGTGAAATGTGACACTCCCAGCTTATTTTAAACGAAAACTCCACAACAGGTAAGTAATCATTATGACACTGAAAACTCTGACTTTAAACTCAACATAGCTGTTAACACATTAATCTCAATTCGTTACCCATAAATCTATGCTCAGCTCCAAAAACACACAGTTAACAACTAGCTGGTGAACATTTAGCAGTTGCAAGACTAGAAGAAAAAACACTTTTGTGAGAAAAAAAAATTGTTTATTAGAGTATATAATTTAATGGCCTTTTGGTAAGAGCATGACTGAAAAATACAGGAACTGAAAAAGGCACTAAAAATAACCCTCCACAAACAAATAGAGCAATGGCACAAACTTATGATTTTTTTTCTTTTCCTTTTCTTTCTTTTTCACTCATACATATTTAATCAACAAATCTTTTCTTCACTCTTTTTAAATACTTTAAAATTCAGTGTGTGTTTGGGGAAAGGTCAAAACTAACTAAACACACTGGTCTAAGCACAAATCCTCAAAAAATCTCAAAGGCAGGAATTTCATTATGTGAAATGAAAGAACATAGCACATAGTGAACACAGAAACAATGTAGCAATGCATGAAAAAGTGTTGTGTATGTGTTATTGTCTATTCTGATGCAGTGAAATTAAAGTTGTCTTTAAAAGTATAAAAAGTATTTAACTTATTAGCCATTTTGTATAACTCGAATTTTAAAAAGTTGGGTCACTGTGTAAAATGTAAATAAAAACAGAATGAAATGATTTGCATATCTCTTAATCCCATATTTTATTCACAATAGAACACAAAAAACATATCAAATGTTTCAAATGTATCAAATGAGATATTTTACTATTTCATAAAAAATATTAGCTCAATTTGAATTTGGTGGCAGTAGCACGTCTCAAAAAAGTTGGGACAAGACAACAAAAGGCTGGAAAAGTAAGTGGTACTAAAAAAAAAAACAGATGTAGGAACATTTTGTTACTAATTAGGTTAATTGGTAACAGGTCAGTAACATGATTGGGTATAATAAGAGCATCTTAGAGAAGAAGAGTTTCTCAGAAGTAAAGATGGGCATTAGTTAACCAATCTGCAAAAAACTATGTGCAATTTGTGGAACAATGTCAGAATAATGTTCTTAAATGTAAAATTGGGAAGAGTTTGAATATTGCATCATCTACAGTTCATAATATCATCAAAGGAGTCAGAGAATCTGGAGAAATCTCTGTGCGCAAGGGAGAAGGCCAAAAATCAATATTGGATGCCTGTGGTCTTCAGGCCCTCACGTGGCACCACATCAAAAACAGGGATGATTCTGTCATGGAAATCACTCAATGGGCTCAGGAACACTTTCATTGTCTGTGAACATAGTTCACTGTGCCATCTATAAATGCAGGTTAAAGCTCTATCATGCAAAGAAGAGGCCATATGTGAACATGATCCAGAAACGTCGTCATGTTCTCTGGGCCAACACTCATTTAAAATGGACTGAAGCAAAGTAGAAAACTGTTCTGTGGTCAGACGAATCAAAATTTGAAAGAGTTTTGGAGTTTTGAATTTGGAAATCATGGATGCCGTGTCCTCAAGACTAAAGAAGAGAGAGAACAGCTCAGTTCAAAAGCCTGCATCTCTGATGGTATGGGGTGTATCAGTGCCTATGGAATTAGCAGCTTTCCCTGGAAAGGTGCAATCAGTGCTGAAAGGTACATACAGGATTTAGAACAACATATGATCCCATCCAGACTATTCCTTTTTAGGGAAAGCCTTGCATATTTTAGCAAGACAATGCTAAACCACATATAGTGGGGCAAAAAAGTATTTAGTCAGTCACCAATTGTGCAAGTTCTCCCACTTAAAAAGATGAGAGAGGCCTGTAATTTTCATCATAGGTATACCTCAACTATGAGAGACAAAATGAGAAAAAACAATCCAGAAAATCACATTGTCTGATTTTTAAAGAATTTATTTGCAAATTATGGTGGAAAATAAGTATTTGGTCAATAACAAAAGTTCATCTCAATACTTTGTTATATACCCTTTGTTGGCAATGACAGAGGTCAAACGTTTTCTGTAAGTCTTCACAAGGTTTTCA
>VUQS01006468.1:2069-30965 GCA_015108495.1 Heterochromis multidens
TATTTATTTGTTTATATATATATATATGTGTGTGTGTATATATATATATATATATATATATATATATATATATATATATATATATATATATATATATATATATATAAAGAATAAAGAATATAAAGAAGTATATATATATACTCTTTTAAAAAGGTTAAAATGTTTATATACTATATTTTTATACTATATTTTTCTTGATTATTTACCATTTGAATCAATATGTTAATCAGTCACAAATGCAATATAAAAAAAACACTTTAATAAATCTTAAAATATAAATTCTAAAACTACCACTGTTTGCTTAAAAAAAATTAGCAAAGATGAAAGCAATGCCAACAAAAAGCCAAGCAAAGTATAAAAAGAAAGTAATTAGAAGATGCACTTAATCATTATAGCAAGTGACAAAAACCATGCACTCCTTTGTGCTAGTCTTTTTATGAGGTACATTTGTGAAAATCTACTCCCATGCATTATTTGTTTCTCTTTTCTGTGCTTTGTGTATCTTGTTAAATAAAGGGGTCCCATTATTAAATATAAAAAGGGAAAAGAAATAAGTCATACAAAATGCAACTGATTGATCCTATCATGATAAAAGTTCATAGAAGTATTATGCTTTTAGGTAACAGAGTAAACAAAATTCAAAATAGCTGATTTAGAAGAGGAGCAACTCCTACTAAAGCACAGTGGAAGGGAAAAAAAGAAAAATGAAAAAAGACAGACCTACATTTTTTTTTTCCTCTATGTTTTGGTCTTTTGTGGTTATTCCCACTCCATCGTGTTCGTAATGTAATCTATGGCAAAAACTAGGAGGCAGATGTACAGCATTTCAACCTTAGTCACTCACCCTGACTGCATAAAATTTGTGAGATATGAAAACGATGAGCCTTGCAGCCCTTCTGTTGGGTATGGCTCATGAAAATTGGGGGTTTTTAGAAGGGGTGCAGAGCACATCAGAGGGCTGGGCTGTCAGAATACCAGCCCACTCCATGAATCACATAAGGTGGTGGGAAAAGAAAAGAATGAAAGATGGAGAGGTGAGATGTAAGTGATGGTGTAAAATGGTGTGATGGGTTGAGCATAAAATGGGGCAGAAAGAACACGTCGCTGTCATGGATCACAGGGGGAGGAAATGAAGTCGTAACACTGCCAGATATTCCCATTACCATACAAGTGGTTCCACGTACTGGCTGTGAAACTCCTCAGCCTAATGCACGACATTGCTCCTGTCCACTAAAAACCATGTAACTCTACTTTTTTTTTTTTTTTTTTAGTATTTAAATTTCAGAAATGTATGGGTTCATGTGAAGACCGAGATTAAATTTGTCTTTTTTAGCATCAGACACCTTTTCAAACTCTATCTGAGACTCAAAACCCCGTCACTGTCAAGCTGAAGAGTTATTTTGCTTCTATACAGTAAAAACATCTAAGAAAGCTGCCATACTTTTCTGCACATCATCCTCCTTAGGCATTATTTTTTTTACACGTCTCCACGTCTCCACAATTTTTTTCCTGTCCCAAATGCTATTGTTGCCAAGAAGAGCATAAGAACTGGCACAAGGACAAAAGTGACCCTCCTCTATTTGCCTCAGTGTTGTGCTGTGCGTTCGATCAGACCCTACAAAATCAGATCTAAGAGGAAGTCACAAGCAATGATGCCACTGTATCGATTTTAATTATCCCATTACTGAGCCTGGAGGTCTTATAAAAACAGATAAGCTAAAGACCGCCAACTAATTACATACAGAGCAGCATCATGCATTTATTTTGCTGTTGATTAAAGTTGCTTCGATTTATGTTAAATAACAGTGTGATTCAAATGCAAAACATATTGGGTTTGACAGAAGGGGAATGGGATGTGAGAGAGAGGGAGAGAGGTATGAGATGGATTAATCTGAAAGCACATCTTTTTTTTTTTCTTTCTGTTTAGGCTCTCTGTCTGACTGAAAATAATGCTGTGTTGGTGGGGGCATGTTGTTTCAGGTATAAATAAAATGATGAAATATCCATGGAGGCTTTTTTTATACTGCAGCTAAGAGTGTGAGGATGTATGAGATCTCAGACAATGCAAAGACACTTATAACAGTGTGAGCTTTTAAAATCTAAAAAATTTTATGGAACCAGTGCTTTTTTTTTTTTTCCCCCATCCTTTGCAACCATCACAAGATTAACCAAACTTTACCCAAAGTGCTCTAACAGAAAGGTGCTGTATTGGACTGGCAGATCCAACGCCTTTCTAAATGACATTATGTTATATTGCACCAAAAACTTTGCTATGCTAGCAGTGCCAGTGGCAGGCCTTGTCCACACACACGGGCATATTTTGGTAAACACGGCCTTTTCTATGCATTTTAGCATTCTGTCCACACATAAATTGAATTTTAGGCCCCTGAAAATTGTGGTTTTGCAAAACTCCTTCCGTGGTGACAATTTTCTGAAACTCCATTTCTGCGTTTACATGTGGACAAGAAAAACAGAGATTTCATTTTTTCGTTTGAAACGTCAAAGGTGTGTGCCTTTATCTCCTTTTTAGATTCTATCTCCTTTATGAGACTGTGTGCCTTGTTAATGTTTGTAGTTTTCTGATTGGGCAACATTTTTATATGGTCAGGGTTGTTTTGCCACATGTTGCTTTGGCATGCTCTTCACAGTACTTTATATCACTTTTTTCATTTTCATGTGGACAAAGATATTTTTCAAAACGAAAGCGGAAAAATCCTCCTTTTAAAAAATATCTGTGTACATCTAAATAAGTGCCTGTCCACATGTGGAAAACATACATAGCGTTTTCTATGTATTTTGAGCTTTTGTCCACACATCAAGAGTGTTTCACATCGCTGAAAACTGAGCTTTTGAAAAATCCAGGGTGAGGATTCTTTTTTACATGTTGACAAGAAAAATGTAGATTGTGTATTGTAATGTCAAAGTTGTGCATTTTTTTCTTTGTTTGTTTGGTTGGTTGGTTTGTTTGTTTGCTATACTTTAGTTTTTTGTGGGGGGGGTTCATTGTACGCGTAGACATAGTGTGAATCACTTGAACTTCTACTAAATAGATAGGCCCAGTCTTTGTAAAGATCTTCACCCAGTATCCAAATCACTCTGGTAATCCCAAAAGTCAACCTATTTGGCTGAAAAATTAGTCCCACGCAGAAGTCCCAAAAACTACACTTCAGACTAACAGACCACCCAAGAAGAGTAAAAGTTATGGCACTTTATTTGGATGTTACTTTGTACTGATGATTTGGAATCTGTGCAGTTCACACATTACATGGATTATGGTTTATGGATTAATAACCAATCTTGCCATTATTACCTGATAAGGTAGCACTCCACTCTCTCATCTAAACAGTCACTTCTGGACTCCGAAAGGTGACAGCTATAAAACTAAAATGATGCTTAAAAACAGATCAGAAACCAATGGAGGATGTCCACCTTTTATGTATGGTCTGTGGTAATCATCTGGCTTTTCCTCTAGTAATGTTTATGGCCCACCTCAGGATGTAATAATAGACAAAGCTCAGGCAGCAACCATCTTCTCTAATGCTCTTTCATCATTCAAAACATGCCAATATAGCCAATTACAGAGCGCAGCTGCTGTCATTAACCTTTATAAATTTCTATTTTTTCATCTATTAAGACAAGATGAAAATGCTTGTCTGCATGCAAGTCATAGGAAATAGGAAGTAGCAGAGTGGAAAGGTGAGGGCGTAAAGCTTGAATGCTTCAGCACCATTGCCACCACAAACAGTGTTGACCTGGAAAGCCTCTGCTTGGTGGAAATCAGCTTTAAGAAACCCTTTTAGAGACCTCCTCAGGGGATTAATACTGTTTTGGTGTTTGGGGTCTCTCTTTCTCTCTCTCTTTCAGTCTTTTACTCTGTTTTGTGTACATGTGTGTGTCCATCACATCCTATGTGTGTATGTTTGTGTGTGTCTATACAATCTGTGCATTTGGTGCTGATATGCCCATGTGAAAAAGATAAAAAAGAGTACACAAGTTGAATTCCCGTGCAAGCTGCTGTGCATGTCAGTGTGTGGGAGAGAATGGCATGGAAAGTGAGTCAGAGAGCAAGAGGAAAAGCTGATTGGCATTTTGGTATTATGTAGAGGCAGAGATGCAAGGGACACGGAAATTATTTCATTGGTTGCATTAAACCTCAATGAGCAGAGTGTGCGATCTACAGTTTTTAGAGGTCAACTCATCTAAACCTAAGCTGCAAAGAGTTCAGATCTACGCATAAAAGGAAAAAGGAACACATGTTTTTTTTTTTTCATATCCTTCACGATCTTTCTTTTCAGTTAGGAATTTATATCTCATGACTTTGAATGGAGTGCAGTTAATAAATGGGGCATTACTGTCTGGGTGTGTTAATTTAATGGGTGATTAATTCTAGTTGATTATAACTTACTTTTATTGGTTTGGAAATCATTTATTTTAGTTATGTTTGGATTGTACTCACCATTACTGAGTAAATAAAAAATCTCAGAAAGCAATAACATCCTCAAAAGGTTGCAAGCAAAACTAGTAATCACAAATTATAGATCTCTCCGTGCTTTCACCTGTTTTATATCCAATTAAATAGGAGGAATGAATAGCTAAATGTTCAGAGGGCTTTCAGCTTCTCTGTTTGAACAATGTGGACTTTGATGTTGCAATATTCCCAAACTTCAGCAATAATTTATGGTATGTTATCGTGTAACCTGTGAAAATAAGATCCAAGTTGTAATAGCCTGGATTCAGGTATTGTTTAACTAAAACTCCCATCAGCAAGAAAAGGAGACGGAGCAAAGACAGGAAGATAAAGAGCGAGAAAACCTCCTTGTGCATTCTTTCACAGCTCTTCTTATCAGCACTCCCCTAATCGTGGGACAGGGAATGGACGTGGTCCAGTGAAAAGCTAATTATCACTGACAACAAATGTCACATCAAACAGGTATTATGTGAGCTGCATGAAGCCTGCCGCACTCAGCGGAACTCAACCAACAATTTTCACGACTCCGGATGCTAGATTACTTTTGACAGAAAACATACAAATAAAACATTACCAGGGCTTACAGGGAGAGCTTGCAGAGATACCCACTGAGTAAATTATTCATACATTGACTTACTGAAGGAATGAAAGCTTCTGTCTTCTCTCTAATCCCCAGCAAAGCTTTCGGTAATAGTGCAGCGCTCAAGAGTTGCCTCTCACAAGGCTCTATTCATCAAACTTTCCAATGTATGAAATCAGTGTCTGACAGGCTTTTGAAATCCTGCGGCTCCTGCATTATTATAGCGTTTAGCCTCAAACAGCCTCTCAATCTAATGACTTCTCTGCGATGGTGATTGCTTTGATTTTAATTGGGATGTTCTCGGGGTGCTGCTGCTTCTAATCCAGCTGTCTCCCACCAGTTAGACAAGGGTTCCTCACGGTGAGCCTTTATTTCCACTCAGAAACCCATCACAGGGTAGCACGGTTGCCCTGTTAAGTCACGGGGGATAGCAGGAGAAGGAGTGGTGCCATATGTCACAGAGGGGTGCAGTCATAGACAACTGAGAGATGAAATATAGAATTCATCAATGTGGTGAAAGTGTCAAATGAACAACGTCCTCAGTCTCTGGAGACAGAGTTAGGGTATAGTAAAGTACCATTTAGCCTGTCCATCCTTGAAAGACTAAGCCATGACCACTCTGGGGAAAAAATAAAGAGCAGGAAGGGCTTACCTGGTGCATGTCTGCCTTCAGCCATTTGAATGATCATAGCTGTGTAGAGTTGTTTGTGCTACTACTGCCTTGTTATGAGAATCAAGATCATTGTTACTCCCCAACAACTTTAATATTAACTGTTATAAAAAGCAGACTTGTTTTTTTTTTTGTTTGTTTGTTTTTTTTTGTTTGTTTGTTTTGGGTTTTTATTTTTTTATACATGGTCTTGCAATTATTTCTCCATGTTTGACTGTGAAGCCTTTTGTTATTTTTGTCATGCACATAATCCCCATATCAAGTGAAACCTTACCATCTGTCCAGACACTGCAAATGTATTTTATTTGACAGTATTTTGGCACCAGGAAGACAATAAAAGATAGAAACACTGTAATTGTATTCCATTTTAGATGCTTGATGCTTTTCACAGTGCAGCCAGTGAAGGTGTGTCCTTCAGAAGGCACAATAGATGAACGTAATCTGGGTCTCATTTTTTTTTTAGTGCAGCAGATAACTGAAACAATCTTTCAAAAGTGGATACAAGCACCAAAATTTGCATGTTTGTGTCTCTGGAGCCATTAATTTGAAAAATCCCATTAGCTATTTGAATTTTCAGAAATGTCCAGTTTTGCCACCATTTCCATCTTATGAAACAGTTATTTTACCATAGTATAGTTAATAATTTTAACTGCTTATTTTTTAAACAGGCTAACACAGAGAGACAAATAACTATTTACCGTCACATCAACAGCCACTTTAGAAATTCCAATTAGCCTGACAAGCATGTCTGTGGACAGTTTCAAACCTAGAATCTTCTTGATGCAAGGAGACCAGTGTACCACTGTGCTGTCCAGCTATTTGTTTTATTGGCTAACTATACTATCAAGTTCATAAGGTTAGTTAGCGTTCCCCCCTCTCCATGTTTACCGCATGGTAAATGGACTGTAATTTATACAGCACTTTTTTACTCTCACCTCGCACTCAAAGCACTTTTTACACTGCAGGCTGCATCCACAGACTCATTTTTAATGCTCACGCACACATGCAAACCCAGATGGATGCATCAGGGGGCACTTGGGGTTCAGTATCTTGCCCACGGACATTTCACCATATGGACACAGGAGCTGGGGATTGAACGACCGACCTTCTGAATAATAGACAAACCACTCTAACCCCTGAGTTACCATAAACAACAAGTCTTTTGGAGGCCATAGGACAGAATTGGGTAATGAGTGAGGAGTTTAAAGAGTCCATCCAGGAGATGTGACTGAAATAAATAGTATCACTTGTACTATTACACCAAGCAGTCCTGTTAGCAAAATAAGAAAAGTAATTTCAGACTTCTGAAGTTGACTTCTACATTAATGAATTTCACAGTAAAATCTCTTTTCTAGGTCTCTCTTGGAAAAAAGATTTTAATCTCAATGAGACTTTTACCTGGATAAATAAAGGATAACTAAGATTTTTTTTTTTTTTTTTTTAAAGGCAAGTCTTGTTTACTTTATCTGAAAAAATATATATTTTCCTGCCTTTGTCAAGAGCCATCATGAAAGATGACCACCATCTTCAGTTTCCAAATGTCTAATTGGCTGTATCAAAAAGTACATTCACCAGTTTTGCTTCTTGTATCCACTTGTGAATAATTTCCCTGTAATGCTAAGTCATCCCACTATGACACTACTTGTCATTGTCCTCTTTCAGCAAATTGAATAATAGTTTCTAAATTACTCAAAAGAAAATTGTCACTTCTTTTCAATTGTCACTATTAGTGAATAAGGACACAGAGTTATTTTCTTATATTGAATGGTCATGACTCAAAAACTAGAGGTTTTCTTTATCATGCTTTCACATATAAGCTTTTATATTGTGACTAAAAGTGGGTATAGCTGGCATTAAGTGTGAAAATTGTGATTGCGAGAACAGCTTTAGAAAAAATCTTCTCAATAAAGCACAAAGTGTGAAGTGTTTCTGACAAAGGTGAGAACCACTCATTAGAAAAACATGAAAATTAAATTATAGAAAAACTCAAACAAGCATAGCATGGTGTATTTCTTGTTGGTTAGCCACACACATTCATTTGTCACATGAATTTGTAATACCAGGAATGGGTGAGAAGTGTGCCAAAAAAACTTTTGAATATGAAGAAAAGTATGAGTAATGTAAGAAATAGTAATAGCCTTTGTTTCTCATCAAACCCACAAAAATGGGTTTCAGAGTGCTGCTGCTGCTGCTGCTGCTTCTGCCCCTGAAATTAGCTCTAGCTGGAGGTAACCCCTGCCATTGTGAGTCATTCTCTGCTCAGTCAGTGTGATTAACCAGACTAAAGAGCACTGATGGATGGCTACAGTGATGGATATCCATACACACATATGATGTGTGAAGGTGGTCTCTGCCATTTTTGGTTCATGACCCCACACTAGCAAATATACAGTATTTCACAGTCCTCTGTTGAAGCCTAAATAAATGTCTGCTAACTTTGACACTATATAGTGATTTTTATTTTCCCATTAGACAAATGTCTTTAGTTGACAAATTATTGAAAGAAGCCCTAGAGGCTGCAGGTATTCATTATATCCCAAGAACAGGACATTTATCACAAAGATTTAAAAGTTGATAATAAATTTATGTTGGAATTGTATTTTTAAGATGCTATCAGTCATCTTGTCAGACTCCCTAAAATCATCTAAGCATTGCTCTAGATTCCACTGCTAGACAATCAACATGTTTTTCAACTTTCCCAGAGCCAAAGTAGAACTCACATTAATTGCCCACACTGCAGAAAGAGGAGTCTTTTGTGATGAGATGGATGAGAGCGATAGAAGTGGCAAAAGCAAAGAAAAATATTCAAGACACTAGCATGATTTCTTTGGAGCTGCTACTCAAACCATACCAAAGATACCCATGGCTATCAGTTTGCACACACAAACACACCCTTCTTTTTGATGATATGTTCCCACTTGCACTTTTGTGTCGAATCGCTCGTGATTTCTCGACTTGCCTTCCCTCTTTTTTTTCCTTTCCATATCACCTTTGTGTGCTCGGCTTTGTGAATATTTCTCCTCTGAACCTTTCAGTAAAGTTTGACAGGGGCATTTTCTGAGCTGATTCCAAAAGAGGAAAATGTAAAGTATTACATCCATTATTAAACAACATCACAACCTGGGAAGCCTCCATGAGGTATTTACATTTTATGGCCTCTGTTAGTCCCTTTGGTAAGCAGTCATATCCAAAGCTTGTGGATGCTGAGGGAGCAAATTGACAAGTGCTTGCTGTGTATTGTTATGCAAATAGAGTTTTTGCATTTAGCATCACTTCTTTAAAGAATAAAATGAAGATTTTTTTTTTTTTTGCTTTTAGCAGACACATTCCTGAACCTACCCCACAGCTTTGCCTGGGGTTCGACGTCATTTACACCAGAGGTTCAGGCAGGTCATGAAAAATGCTACTTGATACAAATTTTAGCTTGCACTTTTTCTACATGTGGTAGAGCATTGCAAGTTATAGCATCATATTTTCCTGGCACTCAAGGGTTTCCTCTGCATCATTCCTATATGTGATAGGGGACACTTTTATGATAAATGACAAAGGCACACGTGGCCTAGAGGAAGGTGTGGGATAATTTTAATCATTTTAATAAGTACTTTAGTGGCCTGTGAAACTGCCAATTTGCTGCCTCATGGGCTGCCAGAGATCTAAGTGGTCAGTTACCCAATAGGATCCTTAGTTTTAATAAAAGGAAAAGAAAAACAAGTTCCCTATTGTTGAAGAAAAACTCTATGACAGCAACATTGTGTTTTCATCCCATTGTAATTTGTATGTCTTCTCCTTAGGAAGATTAATTGAAAATACAATCACCGTAATTCTTTCAAGGTTAATACAACACATGCTCAATTAAGTATGAGAAAATACACAGCCGTACTGTATTTGAGAAAGCTTTACTAGCAGGAGCCATGGTATTTTCCATGCTACCTAATGATAAGCCTTCTCTCCCTCAGTTATTTGTAATTAAGTTTCTTCTCAGTATTTAGCTAGGAAGATGTCAAAGAGGAGAACAGAGGAGGGGGGGATCTAGTGAGCTGGGGGCTGAGGCTGCCCTAGTCCTGAATAAATGCAGAGGGTGAACAGGCTTAGTGAATTTCAAAGTCACCCAGGCGGCTTAATAGCTTTCCTAAATGACTCAGCACATTATTTCCAGTTGTACAGTAGTCCATTACACGGTGCGTTACCATACCCATACAGGGTTTGGTCTCCCTCCCTTTCTGTCCTTCTGGCCCAGGCCTGGCAAGTGTTCAACAAACCACTTGAGCCTGAATGCAAAATTAAGTCCCTTGGCTATAACTTTAAGGACAGTTCAGTCTTTTTAGTGCTTACCCAGAAGCCCGAGTCCTGTCAGTGACACCCATAACCCTTTGCACTGCAAGCTCTGATGGCAAAGGTGATAGCTAAAAGTGTATTGCATTGGCCACGGGCATAGCTGTGGATGGAAGGAGACAGAAAGAAGGAGATAAATAGAGGAGGAGGGAGCAAGAGAGAGCAATTAGTGGTGCTCTACAGCATAATCCCTAGGAGACAAGGCCCATCAATCATGTTACTAATCCTTTGTTTCTCAATAAAGATAACCATGCTGCAGGGAGTTAACATTTTCTTAATAAGTCATCTCACTATAGAACACCTGAAATGCCAGATTGGCCCAGAATTATTCTTATCCTTGATGTATGACATTGAGTTGATAAGAGGGCACAGAGACATACTAAACTGACTGTAATTTTGATAATAATAAGACTGGTAGAAGTGGACTAAATGTTAAAGGATTAGGAAATAAAGTTGTCTGGTCAAATAACACGTGGGCTATTTATTTAATACATTCCCACACCGTAATGACAAAATGGCTTTTTTTGAATTGCTTTTGTATTTTAGGATATTTCTCAGCAACTTTCAAAACCAAAAACCAATACGCTTATAAAATATTATTCACATTTCTATTGGGGCAGCTGTAGTTCAGGAAGTAGAGCAGGTCGTCTACCAATCAGAAATTCGGTGGTTTGATCCTTGGCTCCTCCAAGTGTCCTTGGGCATGATACTGAACCGGGTTTAACCTGATGCATCCATTGGAGTGTGAGTGTGTGAACGGTAGGTTAAAAAATACTTAGGCATAGATAAAAGCACTTGTATGAATGGATGAATAATGCTTGTAGTAAGAAAGTATTTTTTAAATGCTCAAATTGATTAGAAAAGCGCTATATAAGTACCAGTCCATTTGCCGTTTTCTAGGGCTACTTAAAGCACTTGGTCAAAATTTTATTAAGTGTTTAAGAGCTGCTTTACAATGCTGCACTTTGGCAAACTGTACTCTTAAATGGTATTTTTAGCTTAATGCTAATAATGATAGTGTTAGCATGCTGATGATTAGCAAGAACATTTGCACAGTCTCAGTTTAGCATGTCGTGCTAAGTTATTATGGTTTAACACAATGTAAAGGTCAGGCTGTCTGGAATGCCACTAGTTTTAAGGCTAAAACCTGAATAATTTTAATTATATGTGATTATAACAAAAAATTGCAAGATTTCATGGCAATCTGCAAAGCATTTACCTGCTGGTGTCACTGAGGAATAAGTCCAGAGTCATAGAAAATTTACTCCATGAGCCTCTACACTGAGTTTTATGGCAATCCTTTTTTGTAATTGTTGCCTGTAATTGCCTGCCTGAGCGGCTCATATTGACTTCCATGGAACCAATCGTGAGCATGGCTAAATACATGTTAGTTAAGTTTGTAGGAAAGCTTGCTGACAAATGGTAGGGGATGAATTGCCAGCAGCGGTCTCTTGTGTGTGAAAATCACAATTCCCTTGAACTGGACCACTTACAGAGGTGTGGCTTTCAGCAAGGCAACAGTGAACAGTTGCTGACTAGATGTATGTCTGTATGAATGGTGTACTGTTGAATAAAGCTTGCATCCCAGGCAAACTGAATAAGAATTCAAGATGCATTGCAAACTTTCCCTGGATGAAGGTAAATTATTGTTAATTGTACTCAAATATCTCAACAAATAAGTTTAGGTACAATTGAAGATGTAATTGCAAACTGTACCTTTAAGGCATATGCTCTGGTATCATACAGTAAAAAGAGCTAGCTCAAATATTCATTATGACAGCCCAAAGGCACAGCTTCAAGACAGAACCATCCTTCTGAGGAGCAAAAAGGGAATGCCACGAGGCAAAAAAGATATCTTTTTGGTTCCTAGATTCCCAGCTAATATTGCATGTTTTCTGTTGAAATAACATTTTCTTCAGAAGTCCGTGTGAGTGACCTTTGTAAAATCAAGTCAGCCTCAAATTGAATGAATTCACTGGTGACCTTGAAGGCATCTGTGTGTCCAATTCACTCGACTCTCCTCTATATGATACTTCTTGCACAGGTAGATCTATCTATCATGTTCTTTTGTTCACCTTTGTTTCAGTGACAACATTTTGCACCTTGTTTTTCTTCTCCCTATTTCTTTTTCCTGTCTTTCTACCCCCACCCCCCTTATCCCATCATTTTTGCAGTCTCCTGGAGAAGTCAGCCATGGATGTGTTGCTGTGATGCTTCAAGGTCAAGAGTGCTTAGCTGGATATTAAAGAGACAGATGGGTGTAGAGGCCGAGTGGGAAGGCAACGCAATGCAATTATAACCCGTGCCCACTGTCCACCACACACATACATTCACACACAGCACGAGAGAGAGCAAGACCAACAGAGAGCGAAAGTGGGTGAGAAATAGATAGACAAGAGATCACTGCTATCTCAGAAACTCTGTGGAGACAATCTAATATCAGCATGAGTGTAAGTCCACAACAGTTAGAGCATGCACGCACTCATATACAAACAAATGTGCATGCACTTGTGCACACACGCATGGCACAGAGATTGTCTGATAGGAATTGTAATGGCTCATTAAAGCACCAAAGTGATCCTGTGGATGGTTCCAGGAGGAGGAAAACAGAGTGAATGATTGATACAGTGATACAGAGTGTGCTCCCTCCACCAGCCCATTAGGGGTGATTTAGAGGGACTGTGGAGTGCAACTGGAATAGAAAAGAGGCTCCTTTCTCTACATTTTTGATTCCAACCTGCTCTGTGACTGATTGAGAGAGCACAAGAAAATGACTGTTTACCACCATCATAAGATCTCACTCTTGTTCATAATGGTATTTAGGAGGGAGTGATTGCTCAGGTAACAGCCATGACATAATAGGTGGTGCAAATTGGTGCGCCTGCTTAATTGTATTTCAGAATGTTGCATGAGTTATGAGTGGCAACAGGTCATGGTATGGCTGTGTGTCAGTGTTTGTGACAAACCAGGGTGGAGTGAAATAGTAAAATGGGCTGGAAGAAGTAGCTGTTTGAAGAAAAGGCGCGTGATCAAGGCCCGGTGTAATTTGCCCGGATTGGATATTATTCACCATCACTAATGGTCATGCAGTGAGACGTGCTCTCTGGTTTCATTAGTTTCACATGAGCTCTTTCGCAGTTACAATAGTCTATGCATATAGCATCAATCTGACTCCGAATTGTTATTTTCTGTACTGTATCAGTCTTAAACATGCAGTGCTACTAGACTTTATTCCCTCAGAGCACAAATTACCTATTATATACCTGTGGAGAATTGATATCATTGTTGGACAATGCCAATGAATAATGGTTTCATTGCCAGGTGGTTCTTAACATCCACTCCTGTATATCAGATGCTCCCATTCCTCTAATTTTACCAGTGTTTTTTTCAAGTGCTCAACATTAGTCAGCATCTAAAATCTTTTGTTTATGTACCAAATATGCAAATGACAAAGCAGGTGACTTCATCTGTACCAGCATCATTTTTGTTTTGTACTGACTTTAAAAAACTTCTAGATATTTTAGAGCTAAACTCAAAAAGATGCTTAGATTACATAGTGAGTATAAAAGATAGACGCAGGTTCTAGGTCAGAAAAATTAAGCCAATGCATAAGTGCCTTAAACCTTTATTCTTTTTAATGACCACCAGGATGTGATCCCTGTGGTTGTAAAAAGACACCTGGTTCTATAGAAGTCTATGGGAAAACGGCCCTCTGCCCTGAGCTCTGTAAACACTTCTCTGATGTCTTTATGGTCTCAGTCACTTGTTTAAAATAATATTTAACCCTTTATCACCCAAGCATCATACAGGCCATCTGTATTTATTTTGTAATTCTTATCTTTCAGGAACCATTTGAATTTTCTCTCTAGGCCAAAATGGTTGAGGGGTAACAGTAATGTGAACCGCACATGGTAAAATCTAGGCGGAGCTGATCTTTCTGTCTGTGTTCAGACAGCAGTACCTTGTGAATGCTTTGTGCTACCGTGATACACCAAATATCCCCGTAAAACTCGTCTATTCTTCTTTTTTCAAAACCACTTAAATTTTGTCTCTAGCACAAACTGTAATGACGTTGTGGTCACTTAAAGAGCACTTGTAAAATGGGCCCGTCGCTGAGCCGATGGTAAAAAAGGGTTAATAAAACCTTAAGTCTGTTTTGTAAATTTTGGTCATTCTAAGTGTTAGAAAGGAGGATTATCCATTCTGAAAGGAGCATCGTCAGTTAATGATTGGGACTGACAAGGCCACTAAGATGAAGTCCTTGAAAACAGTCATCTTGAGGATTAATTGCAGGACTTCACAAACCACTGGGTGATGTCATGGTGGCTATGTCGATCCATACTTTCTATGTTAGATTGGATATCATCTATTTATCTTCATACTACTAGAAGAAGAAAAGGAAAAAAAAAAAATTAATGCAGACCAGGAGCCCTCAAAAATATCTTTTTAAACTAGTGTAACAGTTATATAGCTATTAGGATCCAAATTTCACCCACATTTTTGTAGTATCATTACAGCCACCTAAGGATTTACACTAACATTGACATTGCTTGTCTTCTACATTAATCTATTTCATAAACCAAAATGTGACCTCAGTTTTTGTCCATTGTAGACAATGCTAACTTACCCCCAAAAAAGAAACTGAGGAATATACAAAGCAGCCGCTGCCTTTAGAGTCTGTGGTGACTGATCTTAGAGGTTTGCTTTGAAGTGGCGAAGTCAGATTTTCCAACACACGCTACCCATGATTTGGTCAATGATGGCTGATTTTAAATGGCTATATTCAAAGAGAAAAGAGAAAGATTTCTTTCCTCTGTAATGCCTGAAAAGTGTTCAACACATCTTTACCCAAGGGCATCAGAAATATGCACAAGGTGTCCTTTGGCACTGGTCACAATGCTCCTTTAATAACGAGCAACAGTGTTTACATTAGGGGACTGTCATTTAGAAGCTTTGTTCTTTGTTATGCTTTATTCTCAGTTAACTACTTATGCTTTCAATTTGGGTTTAGGGCCCAAAAACAACTTGGTAATGAAAAGTCCCTGGGTTTCAGAAAAGACTGTGGTTCAGGGTATAAGTTGTCCCTTCTCAGCATAAACCCTGCATGCTGAAAAATGATTTTACCCACTGTGTTTAAATATGATGAGTTTGGAATGAGAGACTCTCTTTTTTGCTGGGGTCCAATGTGATACAGCACTAATACCAAAGGACACCTACACCTGTGAGACGCTAGTTTCTTCAGCAAAGCAGCAGTATATGACACCCTGGGAATAAGACTGGCTGAAGCTGTGCTTGAACGCTGGTACATGCACACAAAGGGCTTTATAGTTTATGCACAAAAACAATAATTCAGAACACACATAAGCAAATATACAAAAAGATAGACGCGACAATATTAGTTTATGTTACTGATTCAGTTCTGTCTTATTATTATCCCAATATGTCATCCATACTCCTACCATGTAGCTCAGTAAACCAGAACAAAGTAACTGAAAAGATGACTGACAGTTACACTGTATACAGGCTATTTGTATTTAAATCTCAACTAAATGTTTACTTTAATTACCCCCAAACTTACTTTTAATTCAGAATTAGTCTATTGAATCTGCAGTCTCACAGGAGGCTTGATTGTAACAGTGATCCTCATTTAAAAAAGAGAGTCAACCCCATTAGAGATCACAAAAGCAGTATCAGGCACTGAAACACATGATCACACAATGACCCTTTGTCAGTATTTATTCATGACGATAGAGGGGGTGTCAGCAGCATGGAGTCCCACATGAGTCCACATGATTGTGGACAAAAGAAGAAGCAGCGGTGCTGTGAAATGGAGCCCAGCTCATGCTGAGGCAATTGAGACAGGAAATGGGGGTCGGTGTGGGGTCATGGCGTCCAAACTCAGCAATCTGAGGATTTTGTATTTCCCACAATCCTTTACTCACCCACCCATTCCTGCTGTCACACACACACACACACACACACACACACACACACACACACACACACACGTGATTCAAACCCACTACGCCTCCCGGTCCTTCATCCCCCAGGGGTGAAAGTGTGATATCAACCAATCTGTTCCAACCACCCCCATAACCCCAACAGTTACAGCTGCACCACCCCCCGATCCTCTCAGCTCCTTTTCCTACCTAGTGTGTGCCACAGTGGAGCGACAGCCACACCAAAACACACTCCATCGAGCTCTGGACCAGCACTCGCAAAAAGGGTCAGGAAGAAGGGTTAAGTGAGACAAGAAGAGAAAAGCAGCAGACATGAAGTCCTGCTTGGACTCCAGTTTTACTGATATGGGTATTTTAACAAATTTAGATGCCACAGTAAAAATCACTTGGTACATTTACAGCTGTGATAGGCAACATGTATGCATTTATATTTGCTTAGAAATGATTTAAAAAAAAAAAAAAACTGTTGCCACAGATGAGCAGGATAATATGTTAGTAACAGTGCTAGCCCCATCTCTCTGCTGTTCCCATTTTAAAGTGAAATGTCTGGAAACTCATCTGACCATTGAGGCGAAGTTTGAGGCAAAAGCTGTGACTACTTAGCCAGCAGGAGGCCAGCAGGTCTGAGAGCCATGTCATTTCTTGTGTTGCTTTCGAATTTTGCCTCCTCCTTCACTGACTTCTGAAATGGACATCAGCCAAAATATTGCTTTCAAATGATGCTCTAAATGCTGTTTCAGATGCTTTTACAGCCAGAGGTATTGGCTTCTCACTATATTGTGTTCAATTAATTTCTTTGCGGGTGGAGAGCTCAGTAAATCAAACTGACCAACTGTGTGTATTTTAAAAATGCTTAAATACAGTCCATTATTATCACTGCCTTCAACTTCAGAATTAATGTAGTTAACTCTTTATAATATCAATCATATGAAAATTTGATGTTAAATGTTTTTTAACATCAAACAATGTTTTTTTAGCATTAAACAACAATTGGTGTTTGTAAGCAATCTATGACCATTATCTGGATGGCTATTGTAAAGTTCCAGGTCATCTTTAAAAACAAACAAAAAAAAAAACTTTGCAAAAGGTTAATAAATACTATGTAATACATCTGTAAACATTATTTGGTTGGCTATTTTAAAGTTGGAACTGATGTTTATACTACTTGTTGTAAAGAACCCTGGAAATATGTTTGTGATTGTGTTTTGTGCAACCTTTAGATTATACCAGGAACATTTCAGCAGTGTGCAGTCTGCACAATACCGTTATTTTGAAAACTGACCAGATTCTTCACTTGGTTTCTGACTTCCTGCCTCATCTGATCTGTGTAGCTTTATTTGGCTTCCGTAAAAAATAGACCCAGTGCTATATTTAGCGACGATGAGTGGACAGCCGCTTCTCAAATGCACTGCAGCATAGCAGCATACATGTTGGTGTCAATCACAACATGTCTTTTTAGCTTTGTTTTCATGTTTTTTTTTTTTAAGTTTTAACTTCTTCTAGCTGATTGATTTGATTTAAGCACCAAAAGTGCTTGATTAGGTTTAGGAAAAGAATGCGGTTTGGGTTGAAACACAACAGGCTGGGAGTGACACCAGTCTCAGAATCGCAATCTCCAAGCTGAAGATTCTCTTTCAAAGGAAAAGCTTCTCCTTTTAAAGCATGTTGGCTGTAGCGCTGAGGCACAACTTTTACTTTGAAGGCGAACCTTCTCCATTTCCAATTCGTGTCGCACTTTTTCAAGTTTTACTACCACTAGGTAATAACCATGAAAAACAACAGGCACCATGGCAATCTGCTATCAACCAAAGCAATCACTAGGAGGTTTTTGGTGGTGCACCTTCTTTACCACTGCCATCCACTCAGGGATTATACATTTTTCCCTTGAAACCAGTGGTTTTATTATGTCCAATATGTCGGACAACTCTTAAGCCTTATGCACATGACATCACATGAGAAACATCAATACTCAAATCTCATTCTCGATGTTCCGCATATTTGATTTTGCAAAGATTTTACGCCGTGCCCTTCCTGACAAAACCCTCCCCATTAATCAAGTCATGGGACCAGCACTAGGAGTACACTGGCTTGTGGCCTCCCCATGGCTGGGTTCTAATATTCTAGCTGTAACCGTGAAAAAAAATACAGGTCACTGCATTCCAAATGATCATACCATATATTTAAAGGCTTTGCAATCAGTTCACACATAGATATGCACACACAGCAAACAAGTTAGGTCTCAGTGCTACTGAGAATTACAGCTAGACAAACAATGAATAAAACTGTCAGTTAAAAATGAAAATGAAACATTTCCATAACAGAGAGAATATAAAATAACCAGGTGCAACTGGTTATGTATCTCTAAATTAAAACCTTACTAATAATTAGTATTCATTGTTTATCATTGTTTTATTGTTCTTTACAAAGGATTAATTATCAGTTTACCATTTGTTTGCAATGGTGTTTATAAAGTGTTACCGTCATTTATAATCTAGACAGTTAAATGACTAAATGCACCTTTTTTTTTCAATCCACTCCAGGCCTTCTTACTGTAAATGGTTTCCCTGTTGCTTGTCTTTATCATTTTGGCAATGGAAAGTATGTTTGGATAATATCCCATATTTAACAGCACAGAGTCAGCTCCATCTATTTATCAGCAAGCCAATTTATCAGTTTAACAGTAGTTTCAACATGTCCTCTGTGAGAACCATGGGAGAGGCGATGAGAGGAAGAGCACGGGGGGGAGGCAGCTAAGAAGGCGATGAAGCAGAGCTCAATTTGGACATCAAACACAGAGGGAGAGATGTGAAGGCGGTCGCACGTGGGCCTAAGATGTCAGGAAGGAGCAGTGTCCTGACTCCATTTCCAGCCCTCCCATGGGAATCCCACGCATGTTGCAACAATGTGGCAACAGACTTCATCCCATTACCCCTGAGGCTCCTTACCCTCAGTCTGCTCTCGTCTTGAAAACTGACAACTTGACTGTATTGAACTTGTTCAAAGAGTTTCTGGTTTCCTGGAAAGACTGGAAGGTTGAGAAATTAATTATTTCTGTGTCTTTGGAGCTTGAGAGTTGTACAAAAAGAAATGATGCGAGTGTATGAGGAAGTATTTCTAAAGTCAGACTGCATCGAGTTATTTGTTACTCTGCCATTCAACAGAGTGTGAAATGTACCAGTTTAATGATACAGCCTAGTTAGTACATTACTTCCCAGCAAGAGAGAAAATTCCTATTGGACTATAGCAAAAAATCCTTATTACCATAACAGCGTTAAACATGAGCCCTGACCTTTAAATAATTCAGACTACAAATTAATAAAATAATAACTGCTCATGAGTTATTAGCAGAAGCTATATGGGTGGTGTTGCACTCACTTCAGATCATTTTCATTAAATGTGAGAGCAGTCAATCTAAGCACTCCCATGCAGAGAAAATAAAGGGAACAATTAGCGCAGCCATGAGAGGTGAAAATTGTAAGTCCCACCTCTGTAATCCTATGTGGAAAATACTGTGAGAGTTGCATGTAAGTGGAGTAGCCATTATCACAAGCTGCAAGATAAATGGAGATGGATCAGGGATGCCAAATCTATAAGCTTTTTAATGATTGGTAAGTCATGGTTTCCGGATTGGAATGAATATGGAAAAGATCTTTATCCACCAGTGGACTCAAGGTCACCACTGATCCCCTGTCCCGGGGGTGCTTAACAGGAACTTTTTACAAGGTGCAAATGATACGTGCTACCCTGCTCCATTTTGCATAGCCAGCATGGGAGAGTGTGACACAAGTCATATCATTTATCATCATTTCCAAGGTGTACTTAATGAGAAAGGATGGAAAGAACACAGACTCTCAACATACATTCTATAATATACTGCATTTAGGATCATTTCTTACAAAATGCACTGATATAGAGTGGGGTTAGACAAGTGATTGGATAAAATGAAGGGTTCCCAGATTACAGCTGCATATAAAAAATGCATAGACAGCTAATTCTCTCAACCTTGGGGTCAGGACATCATGTGGGGCTGCTGAATATGCTTATGTTACTGTCAGAGTTTTTTTTTCTTTTTTTTTTAAATGTACAGTACTGTGCAAAAGTCTTGAGCCACCCCTCATTTCTATATATTTTGCTTCTAAGGAGCCAGATTTTCTTGCCATTTTTAAAGTGGTCTTCAGCAACAGTTCTCCAGGCTTTCTGAAGGTCTTTCAAAGTTTTTCTTTGGACACTGGCTGCTTTTTCACTTATTTTCAGTCCAGTCCTTGTACCTGACTCTTTCCAGAAGAATGTTGTTTTTTTTTTTTGTTTGTTTGTTTGTTAAGCCGCTTAACACTGACCTATGAACAGGGATGGCATGACTAATCAGGAGAGTTGGGTGGATTCCCGATGGGCTGGCTCACGTTCACCTTACTTTTGGGCAGGTTGGGTAGAGAAAAATAATTTTGACAATTACTTTATTTTCTTCACAATTTCCATTCATCTAAAAGAGCAGCCCCTGTATCGCAGTAGATCAGATGGGTTCTACCATCTGAGGGAGAAATTTTGTATTGTCAGCATAGGCTATAAAGCTAGCACAACAACCAACTCATATAACCGAGGTTATTAGCCTAGTTTATTTCGTAGAGCCCAATAGGTACACGATGAATCACAGATATCCTACCTTTTTTAGAGGAAAATAAACATAATTTAAAGGTTTCAGTATGATCTGTAATATTGAATAACTTCTTAATGTAATGTTTTTGTAGCATCAGAGCAGCAGATAAGCCCAATATATTTTTATTTCAAATTATTTTTATTTCAACTTATTGTTCCTGTCCAAAGTTAAATACTTTTAAAATCTTTTTGATGTTTTGTTTTTAAATCTTTTTCTGATTTTAATTTTATTTCAACATAGTGAAGTGTTCTCTGTAAACTTACAACATCTACCCAATAAAAAGAGATAGTAAGAGCTTAGCTGTTGTTTCATTTATTCATATTCCTCCACTGTGGAAAAAGTGGGCCAGGTTTGGCCATGAAACTCCCAGGCTGAAAAGGGGCCCCACCCCACCCCTGCCTATGAATCATTCAAGCATAAAAAGGCACCTAACTCCAGAGATGAACCAGTGTTTTGTCTACAATAATACAGAGAAAACCCCAACAATCAGATGATCCCCTATGAGCAAACACTTGGTGACAGTGGGAAGAAAAAACTCCCTTTTAACAGGAAGAAACCTCCGGCAGAACCAGGCTTAGGGAGGGGCAGCCGTCTTCCGCGACCGGTTGGGGGTGAGGTGAGGAAGACAGGACAGAAGACACACTGTGGAGGAGAGCCAGAGATTAATAATAACTCATGATTAAATGCAGAGTGGTGTATAAGCACATGGTGAGTGAACAGAGGTGAGAGAAAGAGGCCTATTGCAGCATAACTAAGGGAGGATTCAGGGTCACCTGATCCAGCCCTAACTATAAGCTTTATCAAAAATGAAAGTTTTAAGCCTAATCTTAAAAGTAGAGAGGGTGTCTGTCTCCCGAATCCACGGGGTGGGGGGGGCTGAAAGCTGAAGGCTCTGCCTGCCAATCTACTTTTAACCCTTTAATGCCAAGTGTATCATATCTGATACAGTTTTTATGAGTTTTTGAGACTTCTACATCATCAGTGTGATTTTTTTCCCTCCAAAAAACCTAAATAAATTGCACAATACATTTTTAAGCAATGAATTGCAAAGAAATTCTGGATGTGGCAAATATGATGCAAATTAAAAATCATTAATGCAAATAAACTCAACTTCATCTATAGTTAATCTCAACTTTATCGATAGTTAATTTTCTTTAGTATATTAGGATATTTATATATTGAGTTATTGTATTATTAGAGCTATTTGTAATATTTATTAATTTGTAATATATTGTATTATTTAATATTGATATTTTAACTTGTTAATTACTTTCTTCCTGTCCTGGAGCAACTTTAACCACATAATTTCCTCAGGGATTAATAAATTATACTGATTCTGATTCTAAATATTTAATTTCTTTTTTTTTTAAATTTGTCAGAAGGTTCAATAAACACTCTGTTTTCCAAAAATTATAATTTTCTGGCAGTTATTTCATGGTTCAGGCTTTAAAGGGTTAAGTATCCTAGGAACCACAAGTAAGCCAGCAGTCTGAGAGCGAAGTGGTCTATTGGGGTGATACGGTACTATGAGGTCTTTAAGATAAGATGGAGCCTGATTATTCAAGACCTTGTATGTCAGGAGAAAGATTTTAAATTCAATATAAAGAAATGAGGGGTGACTCAAGACTTTTGCTCACCACTGTATACCTCATTAACCATGCATATATAAGAAATCCAAGTGTTTTGTATGGCACCTTCAAAAACAAAGGGGCAATTTGAAATGTTTTACAGAAGCCATTCTGCCTCATTCCACTTGAGTAATTTATTTTTCAGAGACAGCACAAATTAATTAACATCAATCTCAACTAAATTTGACAGATTTAGCCAAAAGGCAATTTTTTTTTCAGTCTCTGGACAGATTGATATATACATTAAAAGAAAAAAAAAGACACAAAAGAACAAACAAAGAAAGATCAAATGTAATTAAATGTGCTAGAAGAACATTTATGATAAAAACATTTAAAATAGGCGGCAAATCAGGAAAACACTGTTCAAAATAGAATAAGCATGCCATATTCACATAAAATTTACTTAGGGTCATGAGAATTTCAGGACTTGATAATGGGGTCACTGACCAGAAAGGGTTGAGAGAAGTTTGCTTAACAGAACAGTTTACCTTAGCGGGACAGTTCACTCCAAAATCAAATTTACATATTTTTCCTCAGGCTAGCAGTGCTATTTATCCGTCTCGATTGTTTTGGTGTGAGTTGCCCAGTTTTGGGGATATCCATTGTAAATGTCTGTGTTCTCTTGAATATAATGACATAAGATTGCACTTACCTTGTGGTATTTTGGTGTGAAGGATTAGGGGAGTGTGCATCTACCTGTGATCAGAGGCTCCGGCTTGTGACAGGATGTAAACACTAATTGTGTCAGCTAAGCTTTAATGTTTACTTAGCCAGCAGGTATAGTCTGGTAGAAAGGAAATAGTTTCTACATAAAAACTGCTCACAGCAAGGTTTGCACTTTGTTTGTTTTAGTTAAGTAACTGGGTGATGATTTGTGGAAAGAGACATTGCTGCTAAGATACGTTTGTTTGTTTTGGTTTTACACTTTGAGCACCACAAGGCAAGTGCCACTTAGTTCAATTATATTCAAGAGAAGGCGGACATCTGTACAGCTGATATCTCCAAAATTTGGAAATTCTCACCAAAAATAACCTAAATGGATAAATAGTACTGCAGGCCAAAGGATAAACCAGTATATTTGATTTTGGGGTGAACTGTCTCTTTTTTTTTTATGATTTCACCTTCAGAATACAAACAAATCTGGCATCCCTATCCGGTTTCAAATACCTGTAATATGCACTGAATGATTAAAGCGTTGGCATCGTGTGTATGTGTTGTGTATGCAGACCTCCCAAAACAGATAACATTCATTTTTCAAATGAGACAAACTGTCATTGATTGATTTTTAGCAGGAGGCACTCCAATAATGAGATCTGTATTTGATGCCACTGACCAGTCTTTCCAGTGACTGATGCAGTGATTGAGTGATGTCACCTGCACCTTGATGAACATGTCACCACGGCGACTGACAGGCTCTCCGCCACCTAATACTGTCGCCATCCGCGAGTCACTCACCTGATTTACCGCCGTGATCGCTCCGCTTGTCCTCATCATTTTTTAAAAGCTCCTGAAGTGTCATTTCCTGTGCTATGCTTGACTTGAATCTGAGGAAATGAAGCCTGAGAGAGGTGAATTATTACCCATGGTGACTTTTAGACTAATTGAGACCATTAAGCTATGCAGCACAGCAAAGAGAGATTGCCGACTCCGGTGGCAAACACAGACGCCCAGTGCACACACCCCAAAAAAATGCGCCCTAATTTGTCAGTTAACCTTAAATGTCAAGGTGAAACTGCTGGTGAAATGCAAAGGTTGAATGTAAATTAGTGGCATAAAAAAACATGCTCTCATGACCCCAATCTGTATAGTTCATGGTCTGTGTTTAGATTTGCTTTTTAAATGCGTTATCTTTAATTATCTCTGACCCTAAGGCTGAATCGCTTGGTTAGTTCATTCTGTTAACAGTCTACCATGCAAGGATAGTTGTCTAATCAAATGTCACAGTTCACTTGCAACTACAGTGACCTGCATCATTCTAGTTTGCTGTGGAAGGGTCCCGAACAAGGTCCACTGCATTAACATGATGTATGGTGGTGAATAAACTGCACAGTCTCTGAAATGGGATTCGTGTAGTCTTGCCAACAGATAATACGTGAAAGGCTGTAAAGAAGATTTCATCCTTTTGAGTGTGAGTGAAAAAGGAGAGAACAGAATGAGCCAGAGAGCAAAATGGAACCCAAATCCCTGGAGAATAATATGGAGATCTGCCTAACATAAGATCCTTGTGGTAATGCAATTTAAGTTAGAAGGAAAAAATGTCAGGGTAATCTCATCAGTCCGTCAGAGAGAGGGATGTCAGACGTAGCCTGTGGCGAGCCTCCAGCAGGGCCGTCCTTATCCTCCACTCTGCATTGCTCTGTCTCCCCTCTCCTCTCCCTTTCTTCCTTTCTTTCCATCTCAGAGCCATGCCATTGCTGCATTGTGCCCCTATCCTCTGTCAGAACCTGTAGCCATGCAGACCTTGCAAATAGCCCAAATCCTAGGAATAAAAACTGTGCAACATCAGAAACAAAAGGGCATGTAAACAAAAATTTGCATAAGAAAAATCGCCTTTCTGTGTCAAAAACTGACAGATTATGCCTCAGGTACCATATGCAGAATGTCGTGAGGTCAAAAAAGTATGAATATGATCTAGGAAGGGTGAAATGACATGCAAGAAAAAACATCCCGTCAGATGTTCCTTAAAGGCCTCGCCGTATGGAGATAGGATCTGTAACTCACTGGCCCCTGTAAGCTTCAGGGCATAGAGGAGGGGGCAATGACATCTTTGAGGCAGTGGATGGGTGTGGGGCATCCTCAGACAGGAGGAGGCATCTTTTTTCTTTGAAAGCCTTGGGCTGTGCTTGCTCTTAGGTCACCAGCCTGTTAGGGTGAGCAGCTCAACAGGGACAGAACCACAGCAGGGTTGACATGATGTGGGAATCAGTCTTAGTTAAACTAATTGTGAATGCAGAAAGAGAAAGGATCTTTTGCAAACTAATTTTCACTTCATCTATTGTTTTCTGTTTTTGCTCAAAAAAGTTACTTTACCAGATTTAGAACCTTTGAATGTTTCTGGGATATGCTGACTGCAGGCTTATTGGAAAAAGGTGGCAATCCATAATTGCTGTCAACATTCTCAGATGTGATGCCGGAGGACATTGGAGGGTGTGGAAAAGTGGCTGTGCAGCATATCAGAGAGGGAGATAAGGCCAGATTGTGGTGTATTGATTATAGATAGACATCTACTCTCCAACACAAGCTGCTCCTCTGCTCTCAAGCGTTGCAGAAGACTTGATATGTTTGGATGTGCATGTCCCCTGTTGATCAGATTAGTTAGTAGAATGTCTGGCTAGAGTAGTTATAGTAGTTTTGCACACTGAGCCTCATATGCAGTTAAGGTCTGTGCAGGGAGTGCTCAGTGTGTCACCGAAATGAACAAATCAGACAGCAATGCTGTTTACTCACTGCCTGCAATGATTAGACAGCGTGCCTTATAGTGCTGTCCAACAATAAAGCCCATTATAGACGAGGAATGAAAAGTCGTCACTCATCAGATCTTTGTGGGGAAAAAAGGAGTGTTAGTTTCATTTGCCTGGCATCATTCCTATAGTGTTGTATGCACCAGAATGTATTATTATTAGCCTTGAAAGATTAGTCCAGAAAATAAAACTTTGAACAGACACAGATGTGTTTGTATCTGTAATATGTGAACAAGGTTTCACTATACAAGTAGAAGAAAAGGTCTTTGTATCCGAAACAATGAAACTTTTTAAAGGAGTCACTGGCATCACTGATCCTCTGTCAGTTTTATAAATTAACTGTGCATTTGGCTGATCTCAGCTTGCCATGTACAGTACCCTCTTTGTTAACCAGCTGTATGTCAAATGAGCTTGTTAACTTACTTCTGATGGTCATCTTTTCCTTTATGTTGCATCCAATCATGCAAAAATGTATTAAAATAGAACTGACTCTTTGAAGCCCCCTTTAAGCAGCTATGACACTATAGGCAGTGTATTTTTGTATATATCTAGAATAGAACCACATATATACCGTAAAGTGCATGAGAATAATAGCTTCCAGTTGGTTAAGACTTTGTCCTCCACTATGCTTATTATAAAAAATTACAGGTAATACTATTATTACCTTCAAAAAGCATGAAATTTGTTGTGTATGACGACAAATTTAATGTTTCTAGTTATATGTTCTTAGTGAGCCAGACTAGAAATGTTTGAAATTTGCAGGGAACCGTGGTTCAAGGGGACAATCAGGGCACCTGACACTTTATCTGTTTGTGTTAGAGTCTTTTGTAGGACTTTTATTACATGATCATTGAGACCAAAGAAAAGTTCACAATACCAGCAATATCACAATATTTATGGAAAATGCAAAAAGGCACTACCAGTCAAATGAATCATTAATTTTGTAAGTCCTCTCTGGAAATATAATTACACAAAAGTAGACAACAAGACAAAGCAAACAATTACACTAAATGGATAGTGAAAAGGCAACCAGATGACCTGGTAAATAAAACATGTGCCATCAATACAATGTCCAATGAAATAAAATCACTTGCAGTGAGCAGGGAGAATTCATGTGTGAGATCACAGACTGACAACTAACCTCTCTGATACACTGTAATTTCGTGTCCACTGACTATGTTGTTACTTTTGTAGGAGCTTGCTCAATAGTTACTACACCGCTTTTTCTTCTTTTCTGATTTGACTGGTTGCAACCACTAAGGTACAATACTATCACATGTAGGAGTGTCAACCAGATATACATATTTTTAACATAAAACAATATCATTGTAGTGACCAGTATTGGAAATCACACACCTATAGTCCATATACACTCACCAGACAGTTCAATTTAATTCAAGGTGCTTTATTTTACTTTATTTTATTTTGCTTTAAGGTAAATACCCTACAATATTAGAAAGAATCCTCAACAATCACACGGCCCCCTATGAGCAACCACTTGGCAATGGTGGGAAGGAAAAACTCCCTTTTAACAGGAAGAAACCTCCATCAGAACCAGGCTCAGGGAGGGGCAGCTATCCACCACAACCGGTTGGGAGTGACGGGGATGAGAAGAGAGCTGAGAGAGACAGGACAAAAGGCAAACACTTATTAGATACACCTTGCTCGTACCATTTTGGACCCCCTTTTGCCTTCAGCAATGCCTTAATTTTTCATGGCATAGATTTAACAAGGTGTTGGAAACACTCCTCAGAGATTTTGGTCCATATTGACATTCAATTCAATTCAATTGTATTTATATAACGCCAAATCACAACAAAAGTTGCCTCAAGGTGTTTGAGATGATAGTATTGCACGGTTGCTGCAGATATCAGCTGCACATCCATGATGTGAATCTCCCATTCCAGCACATCCCACCAGTTTAAGATGATTTGAGCTTTGTGACATGGCACGTTATCCTGTTGGAAGCAGCCATCAGATGATGGATACACTGTGGTCATAAAGGGATGGACATGATCAGTAAGAATACTCAGGTAGGCTGTGGTATCACTAAGGGGCCTAAAGTGTGCCAAGAAAATATCCCCCATGCCATTACAACAACACCATCCATCCTGCTTGAATTGTTGATACAAGGCAGGATGGATCCATGCGTTCTTGTTGCTGACACCAAATTCTGACCCTATCATCCAAATGTTGCAGCAGAAATCAAACCTCATCAGACCAGGAAATGTTTTTCCAGTCTTCTATTGTCTAATTTTGGTGAGCCCATGCAAATTGTATCCTCAGTTTGCTGTTCTTAGCTGACAGGAGTGGTACCTGGTGTGGTCTCTGCTGCTGTTACTGTTCCCTTCCTATGAGCTCAAGTCAGGAAAATCCCAACAGATCAGCAGTTTCTGAAATACTTGGAAAAGCCTGACTGACACCAACAGCCATGCAACATTCAAAGTCACTTTCTTCCCCATTCTGATACTCGGTTTGAACTTCCGTAGGTTGTCTTGACCATATCTATATGCCTAAATGCATATTGCTGCCATGTGATTAGCTGATTAGACATTTGGATTAATGAGCAACTGAACAGGTGAACCTAACAAAGTTAAATGATGAACATTAACCCAACCAGCAGCAGAATCAGGACCTACAAACCTATACGAGGAAAGATAAAAGCTGCACTTTTGAAAATGGGATAAATGTACAGCTACATTACCTTTTTTGCTGTCCATTATGAAGCTGACAATGAGTTCATAGTTTCTAACTGTGGCAAAAGTAACATCCTGTTTCAAATGTCTCTTTCCAAATAAGCAATATTACATTTGCACATCTGAAGTGCAATACAAAACACTTAAACTTTGCATAATTGCAAAATTGATTTGATAGCCTCTCGGTGTACAGGAACAGCTGAACACCCTTTTCAGCAAGAATATGATACTTTCTTTTCTAGTACTGTATGCATTAAACGGGACTGTCATTATAAGCACAAGGGACATTGGCAAAAATGTACAGTAATGAAGGAAAAATGTGCCTCTGATTGATCTCAAGCAAGAAAGTTATTTATTGCCATGCTGCTGAAATATATTGTACTGTAACAGAAAAAGTGTATTTCATATTGTTTTTTTTTTTGTTTTTTTTTTCAGTTCTGCTCCTCT
>VUQS01006474.1:7490-18890 GCA_015108495.1 Heterochromis multidens
TACAACCAACAGTCAGTATTTGTAAAAAAAAAAAAAGAAAAAAAAAAAAAAAAATTAAAAAATAAAAAAAAAAAAAAAAAAAAAAAAAAGTGTTAACAACAGTTCTAATGTAAGCCAAAAATGGTGTTTTCTTTGTTTTTAAAACTAACTGAGAAATAGGTTTGGCTGTCATGTCTCTGTTGTTTTCACTAGAAATGTCCTATCAGTGTGTGTGATAATTCCCAGATCTAAGGATATTATTTTTTACATTTTTGTTCCAAATTGTGCCCCCTGAATAATCTCCCTGTTAGTCATTACTTGTGTGGGGTAGCACAAAGCTCCCCAGTCATGAGTTCACATTTTACATCAAGGCAGACTCTACAGCTGTTCCATTATCCCATGCCACTAGCTTTCCAAAAATGGAAAATGAGCATCACCCACTTTTCCCTGCTACTAAGGAAAAACCCACCCAAAAACAATGAGTGTGACTCACATGTCTGCCTCACTCTTCCCAGTGTCGTAATAAGCTGGACTTGAAGCAGCTAGATGATGGGAGAAGGCCAGCTACTGAAAGCAGACACCAGTTCCCAATCAGCTGCACCTCACACTAACAGATTACGTCCGCTGTTTAAACATCAGAGGCAGACCGAGAATAAGAGGGAGGTCATATCCGTTCCTGAATGAGGCAGATGCCTATAGAGATTAAGTGGTCCATTTAGTGTATGTATGGAAACAACACCTTCTCTTCAGTAACCAAATCCCTGCATTGCAAAGGCAATCTTGGCTTCAAAACACTCCACCACACACATATAAACACAGAAAATAGTAGTAACTGTTGAAGCAAATAATACAGTTAATATAAGGATTGTGAAAAGCTATGTCTTTGTAGTATGGTAAGAAAGTCATGACCAAGCACGAACCAGGCTACTACAGGCTGAAAGCTGCCCAGCACAATTTGCACAAATGAGTTTTCCATGTGGCGTTTGCAGCTGAACATTAGAGTCTATAATCATTGTGGTTAAGACCAAGAAATATAAGCACTCTGTGTCTCTGTGCGCAAGGCTAAGAGACAGCACAGAGTCCATGCTCTAATAGATTCAATGTTCCAGTTTCCAGACAACAATGTCACTCATCTGAGTCATCATCCCCCAATTACCCCAGTTACATAACACGAAATAGATGGGAACCGGAGGGTTGTGTCTTCAACAATACCATTAATGCTCAAGCATGACAGATGACCTATCATCGCCCAAAGCAATCACAACAAAATGATTATCCATCAAACGGCAGGAAACACTGCAAACAAGTGCCATGTACAAATAATAGAAATCTCATTTACAGTGTGTTTGACGTGCTGCTCTGTGTTTACATCTGGTCTCCCTGGCCCTTTACAGCCACTCACTTTAAAGGGTTGTGCCACTGATGAATAATAGATGAGCAATTTGCAGCAGAACTTGTAAAGAGGAAACAAAAAAGCTGATTTTCCCGTCACTGCCATTCAAGTTTCCACAGAAACTAGTCTATGAAAGCTGCCTTTTGTCATGTGTCTTACCTCCCGCCACAGCAGGTAACTCCACATATTTGATTTGGCTCTTTACGCTGGATCCCCTTCCTGACGCAACCCCAAAGGGATTTGTGTTTCCTCCCAGGATCAAACCAGGTCAGTGTATGTACAACTAATCCCTGTTAGCCAAAAGCTCAGGCTTCAGACTGCTTTTTCTACAGTTTTTTCTACTCTTGAATCTGTGTGATGTGAATGAAAGTGGCTATCCTTAATAAACAGCTCTGGCTGTGAGTACAGCAGCGCTATCCACCTGCTGTGTTTTGAGGGTGGCTTTAAACAGCTTAATGGTTACACTTAGATGTCCAGTATAACATAAATATGGATAATTTTGAACAATGAATCAAGCAGCACTATCCTAGTAGAGACCAAGAACATAAATATGGAGTTAGAAATGAGCATAATGGCCTCCCTATAATATGGAATGGTTGACATTGTGTCTCCCTCTGCTCAGAAGCTAAGAGCTGAAATATCTTACTTCAGCAAAGTAGCTTCCTGATGAGTAAGCTCATGTCATAAGAGTGACTCTCATTTCTCTGGAGAGCAAAATTCAACCCAGAAACTCTCCAGCACTGCGCACATTCCCAGTTCGACAGCACCCAATACAATCCTACCTAATAAGGGAAATTCTGTGTTGATATGTAGCAAGAAAACCGCTGTTCAGATGTCTGGCTCTTCTTACATTTAATCTGAACGCCCAGTGCATTCTTGTGTAATTACTGAGACTCAACACAGGAGGCAGCTACAAGCTTTCAAAGACAGGACTTGGAATCGGTGGTGTTGAAGCCCTGTGATGCTGTCATGGTGAAACACGTCAATGCTACGGCATTGACGTGTTTACAAGTGAAACCCCCTGCTAGGTGAGAGGTCCATTATCACCAGAATCAGATTGGGGATGGAAGAAAAACAGACCCATAAAAGGCCCATGTGCACTTGAGATGAAAGGAGGATGCCCTGCTTTAGACAGGATTTCACAACACCAGAATTTTATGCTTCCAGCTTGCTGAAAATACTTCTTATTTTATCTTGCTTTCCATTCAGGAAAGAAGAGTGTAACTGAGGACAGGCTGAATTAGAGTCGGGGGATTTTAGTATGAAATTTTATGAATCGATCCCAAGGAAACTCATCCGGTCTCTGAAAGATTTGAGCCAAATATTCAACTCCATATACCAATAGAAAAAAAACTCCCCAGAAAAACAGAAGTTCCCTTAAATTTATCAGTAATATCAAATTAAACATTTGTTTTACAATTTACTTAAAAAAGTGACTTCAGTGAAGCTGTAAGATTACTTCTCCTTTTGGTCCAAAGGGAGTTGATGAGAAATCAAGCTTTTATCAGAAGTTGTTGAGGCAGAGCAGAACCACTCAGCAACTACAAGGTCAATGAACTTCACCACACCCCTGTGATTCCTGTGAGCCACAAAAGGAGGTTTCCACAGCTGTTAATAACATTACTGATAAAGTGACAGTTTTGCAGAGAAAAAAAGGCAAACCTTAAAAATGTTTGTAAAGATAAACCCACTCCATTAATCACACAGCTGTCAGTCATTACCCCAGAAAGGTCAACCGATGACAAGAAGTTATCATTTCCTAAATTTCTCTTCCATAGAAAGCTACAACCAGGTCTTTCTGCGAACACCCTGACCTATGATGACCTCCATCTCCACCACACAAAAAGAGAGAGCGTCCTGCATTGTTCTCACTAAGAGCAAGGCTGTCAAGGTGGCCACACATACTCTGACGAAAAACTGCCGCAGTGCTGACCCATGAACTTGTGCTATCGCTACTGGGAAAGTTGTGATTTGAGGTCAGAGGGCATTTTTTTTTTTTTTTTTGCAAATCAGGAATGATGGTCTTTTAAAAAGTCTTTTGTGCAGCATGGTGAGCAGAAACATAAGAGTTAATCATTGACTCCTCAAGAGTGAACTGCAGCAAAGAGTTTGATTAAAAGCTCTAAAAGCTGAGAAAAGCTTATGAAGAAAGCCAGCTACAGCATTTCAACTTAAACACTCTTAGAGCATCATAAAATCTTTAAAATGTGTAGACAGATTCTAATCATCTGAAGGAGTGTGGATATCATTTTAACCTGCTCTGAAGGGTAAAGTCTTATCACCTCATCTGCACGTACACCGTGTTACTGCTGCCCAATGAGTTACATAACAGTGCCGTAAAACCAAAGAAATTCTGCCTTTAAAAGTGGCGAGATGGTAATTATAAGCACATTTGTCGAGTAAATAAAACAGACTTTTATTTCTAAACACATAAAATGAGTCACTCTTCAGCTATGTAAGAGGTCAGGCCTGTGAGGTTGATCACACAACATTGCTACCCGTGTTCAACGTCGCAGATGTGCGGACGCAGCCCATACAAGGTCCTGCAGCCGCAAGTTTATGATATGCAGTTATTGGGGGGATACACACATTTATCAGGAGGGAAGTATTTCACCTCCTTGTATGGTGCTCCTCCAGTCTGAGCGGCAGGAGGAGTCTGTGTGCTTCTTGTCAATGGAGAGGCAATGTGTTCCCAGGAGAAGCCCAAGGGCAGTAAATCACAGCCTTCCTCTCCAGGAAGCACCCGAGTATGTTCTGTTTTATCAGATTTGCTCCTACAACAAAGCACGCTTCACATCATTTAACAGGATTCCTTATTTGAGCGTGTGTACGATATGCCAGACAAAGCATGAGAAAATACACAGCTCAGAGCAGAGTAACTACAGAAAAATGTCACAAATCCTCATGCCTGTCATTTTGCATCTTCAAAGCTGAGTGCAGCCTGTGGATATGAGTGCTGGCAGCTAGACCCTCAGTAATATCACAAAGGGAGTCAAAACCAGCTGTGGAAATTACCCTGACAGTGAGGAGGGCCTCTGGTGATGCCTGGACAGTCCTGGGGCCATTAGGCCTGATATCTGCTGAGGGATGGGAAAGTATTCTGACAGAACTAATTATTTCCTCTGAGCTCACCTGGCAGTTGCCAGTGTACACTTACCCGCTGGGCAAAGCAATGAGGGATGACATGTTGGGAAACACTACCCACAATGCCATGTCTCTCTCACTCTCTCTCTCTTTCTCTACCTCTCTCTCTCTCTCGGTGCTCCAGCTGTAACTCCAGCTGCTCTCTTCTCCACTTGCTGGAAAGCTCCTTCAGTCCACTCCTGTTGTCTGTTTCAACACTAACTACATGAGGTAACTTGCTTTAAGACACATTGCAAAGACACTGTAAACCTGCAGCATTAATCCTGTGGAGCAGCATGTAATCCCTAAGCAGTCAGACAGGTTACTCAACCTTAAACAAAACACAATCTTAAAAGTTACAAGTTTCCACACAGCCACAATGCTTAAAATCAATCCTTGTCTTTGTTTTTCTTTGTTTTTTATATTTGTGCTCCCATTTGGTGTACTTACCTACTCACACCTCTTTCTGTCTGCCTGAGTTGTGCATGAAACCCACGCTGCAGACCTTCCCTCCACTTTCTCTGACTCTTCACACATTCGTTCTCTCTCTCTCTCTCTCTCTCTCTTCCAGCCCTCACTCTGCCTGCCTCCACAGAAGACTTCTCCGGTTGACAGGCATCGCCATAGCAACACATTTTAACCCCCCCACCCACACACACACACACACACACACACACACACACACACACACACACACACTTACACACACTTGGCTTGTCAGTTCAGGGCACCTCCTTCAGTGAAGCAGCTCTATTGTTGTGATAAGGTGATATTTCACAGCACAGGGTTAACCAAAGGAGAACCCAAATAGTTCATCACCTCCACCTCCTAGACACTACCCAGTGACTCCATCATGTCCCCTCCTAACTTTATCTCTCCCATTCCTTCCTCTCCTTTTGTATGTGTGTCTTTATTTGAGTGTGTGTGTGTGTGTGTACAAAGTCCAGGTCTCTGGCTAGCCAAAGGCATGAAGGGAGAATAAGAGCTCTTTCTGTTCCTGTAGCTCTGGAAGTGTTTCAGAGTCATTACTCTACGCCACATAGGCAACCACTGACAGCACAAGTCCTGCTGACTTTTCTCCCATGATTGCACACAATAGCAATACTTTTTGGATGTGAAGATAAAAAAAAACTAACAAGAGGCTGAAAGATGCTTTGCCCTTTTAAAGGCAAATTAGAAGGAGATCTTAAATCCCGCTGCCTTTCATGCACACAATTCTTGCCCAAATAAAACCAGGATTTCCAGTTTGCCCACAGTTCTTGCCAAAAAACAAGACAAACAGTGTAAAACCTGAAATCCAATGTGCTGACAGGCTTGCTTTGGCACAGATTATGCAGCAGGTAGACTGAGTTACAATGTCCATGTTGCAGGTGAGCGATCCAATCACCTGCTGACAAATGCAATCCACTTTCACATCCACGTTTTATTCCGGCAATAAACTGAAGGCCAGCAGGACAAAGAAGGACATTTATCAGGGCTTAGTCAGTGGTCTGCCCATTTGTTCAGAAGTGCATGTTTCTGTGCATGTGCTCGCCAGTTTCAACTTGAAATCGAAGCACTCAGCTCTTTCAATAATTCAGCGGTCTGGCTTGGTACAGCAAAGCTCAGCGCAGATATCCACTTACCAAGCCTGTACGCTTCACAGGGTTGTTTTTACCAAACAGTTGAGCTGCTGAACCTAAACGGGCAAACTGGGCAGTGCAGAGCTTTCTAGAGGAGGCTTCCTTCATAATCTGTGTCCTGCTGGCACAGACTTTAACCCCGCTGTGACCAAATCTGGTACTTTGTCACACTGCACCTACATGAGGTAATCACGCAAGAGGCAATAACAGGTTTGACGTGGGGGACTCAGCACCTCTCTGAGTTCAAATCCTTGCTCAATTTGTCTTACTCTCTTTGCCAAGCAAACATGAAGATCTCCTCATTCTCAGCTCCATTATTTTTTATTTTTTTATTTTTTTGCTTACACAGATATTCAGGATAGGAAGGAAGATGGATGATCTTGTGCTTCAGCTCTTCATTGTTACTGATGGATTCCAGCAGACCTTTACTACACAAGCTCATTAAAAGGATGACAGCTAAAGATCCCAGGGGGTGAATAAACCATGACATAAGTCAATTATAGTCTAAAAATCTTAAATAATTGGTGGCTATAGCCCAAGGCTTGTCTTTTTTAATAAGCATCAGCTTCTCTGTCCTCTGAGGAGAAAGAAGACAGCAAGTCAACAGATAATGTTGTAATCAAATGAAAGATATAAAGAGAGATGAGTCGAGAGGTTAGAAAAATATTGCCGTCATGATGGAAGACTGATATGGAATGATGGCCATCATACAGCCATACCACAGGTTGTGCTCTGAGGTAGAGCATGTGGAATGTCACTGAGAACAAACAAAAACGCATCAGGGTTTATTTTAGCAGTAAACAACATTTTTCTGAGCTGTGCATGTCCCAGGACTCTGGATCACACTGTAAACATGTCTTGTATAGAAATAAATCCTTGCAGGTCTTAATGCCTATTTTCAAAAGAGTAACCAAGTACACTTCTAGCATGGAAACACTGAAATATCCCCACCAGTGAAGCCACCATAGGAGGCAGTTTGTGGATAAAGGTCAGATGATAACCATCTGTTGAACCCCAGACAGCTGCTTAACAACATTCTGGGCAAAAAAAACCAGTCACAGCAGTACCAGAGCAGTGAAAAAAAGCCTTATGTTGTTTGTCACAGTGCCAGTGATGAACTGAGTAATAAAAAGTAGAAACAAATAACAAATCTTTGTTAGTCTTAAATGAGTCTTAAATGAAAACTGAAATCAAAACTGACAGAGGTTAGAAAAACATCAACATCAACCTTTGTGAGCATTTACATCCTAACAGCTCTAACCGTTGTGCTAGTCACAGTGAGAAGTGGAGGCACAAGTTATACAGTACTTACAGGGAAGTGCAGGCTGAGCGGTGAAGTCTCTGCAGCTCAGAAGGAGAGAGAGGAAGTGAATGAAAAAGAAGGAGGGTACTGCTGCTGCTCTTTCTCTCAAACTCTCCCTCCCTCTTTCTTTTTGTAAAGCCAACAGGGTGTCTTTTATCTTCTGTGAATGATTCAGCCCGAGTCTGAATGTTTGACTGGGTGTCCATAGGTGTGTGCATATGTGTGTGCATGTTTCTCGTGTTTGTGTGAGCATGCTCTTTAAAGCTCATCAGGGAGAAGGCGCGCGGTAATAGTTTCCATCCACAGCTGGAAATAATAGAGATTCCCATACAGGCACAGGCGCAGTGGAACCACCTTCCGGTGTTTTACAGCACATGCCAAGAAAGATGATTTCTATAGCCATCTCAATAAATAGGCCTGAGTATTATAATAGTGTTGGTCTATTCACTGTCTTAGGTCTTTCACTATATGACAAAAGGCAGTCTGGAGCACTTTCTACAACATCCAGATAGCTCAGTTGACTTGCTCACCTGTGCCCTTGCAAGGCTCAGGATCCATGAAAGTATATTTCTTTTTTCTTTTACATTAACTAATACCTGCTAACAGCCCCATACATGCAAACACTTGCCCCAGTCTAACACAAAAAGACTATCCCAAGATAAGTGTCAGTTTTTCCATGTTCTGTTGCAGTACCAGACCCTGTGTATCCACCCAGTATAGGAAAAACACAGCATCAAAGCTGTTTTCTTTTGAAATCAAGTGTAATCATACAGATCAGCTGCATTTCTGGACAAATGTTAAGCTTCTGTTAAGTTCTTGAGGGTTTTATATGGCAGATTCCTGCACCCTGAGTTCAGAAGCAGCAAAGCTCTGCCATCCAAGATAAATATTTAACAGTCTGGCTGTTAGACCAGAAATCAAAGGTCACACCTCTGTGAGTCCGTCCCCGTGTTAGAGACAAAAGACGACCACATTACCTAACAGCTGCACAGGGGCCATTAATTATTCTTCTTAGACTAAGTTTCCAGATGAACGATGAGCTATTTACAGAAAGAAACTCATTTTTAATTCATAAACCTGATCGCTGAAACATCAGAGAAACAAGTACAAGTTTGCTTTTTCCATCAGTGGTCAAATAATGTAAGCCCTCGGTTATGTTGGAGCCTCTTTGCTGTCCAAAAAGCAATGGACTTTTCCCAAAAATATCCCTCAAATTCACCTTAACATGAAAAATAGTACCACACTGTCCCTCAGTGGCTCTAAGGGGAACTGTTGGACTTATATTTGATTGTATAAGACGCAGACAGTTGCCGCCAGAGACAAAAATTCATTATCAAATTTTAACAGCTGTAATGGTTTAAAGGCAATGCGTTTAATTAACCACTGAATCAAAATGTGTTTTTTCCTTCCAATTTAAACACCTTCAAACATCCATTTCAAACATGTTATTTGGTAGGTTAAATATTTAATAAATATTATAATAAATATTTAGATGAAACAAATAGTCTACACTAGGCAAAAAATGTCATAATACAAATATGCAAGAAGCAAAAAAGCTCATTTCTGGCAATTTGACAAAAGTCTCTATCAAATGTACAAACAAGGTGCTGTTAGACTGGTATCAAGCACCACACCAACACTTAAACATACACACACACACACACACACACACACACACACACAAAGAGACACACACACACACACACACACACACTGGAATGTGCAACTCATGAGGGTAATAATGAAGAAAAGCAACTGTTGCTCTTAGTGGATTCCTAACTGTCTTATTGATTTCATCATACAGATTACATCAAAGAAACAGTCAGTGTAAGTTACAGAATTGAGAGTATATCCAAAGTTCAAGCTGACATCGGCACTGCGGTACCTACAGTCATATTAAAAACAATATTCACATAAAGGCTATATACATACAGTATATATATATATATATATTTCAATAAGGAGAGATCATTTGAAAGAACTCAACATAATTTATTGAAAGACAGAGTTTGAATAATAAATTATTTAGCAGTTAGACTCAGATGAGGGTACAAAGCAGAGTGGAGTCCAACAGTGGTAGGAAGTGCATGTTGACAAACAGCACTGAACGATGTCCAGTCCAGTAGCACACTGTCAATTAAGGATACAATGAACTGAGTACACTATTTAACTGTGTCACAACACCGCAGTTAAGATTTCATGATTCATTTTACACATATTTAAACTTTTACCTGAGGCCACAAGTGAATGAATACAATGTAGGATAATCCAAAAATAAAGATACTGGATTTGTTTCCATCATAAGAACATTTGGAAAAATATAGATATGGATATATGTGTAATATATCCAAATAATATTAACAACATAATATGTAATACAGAATTTATAGCCATGTCTGTCTGTCAGTACCTCAAAAAATCTGTCCCCAACAGCTTTTAAAAGGAGCAAATATTCTTTTGCTCTTTTTCTATTGTTTATTTTTTTTACATTTAGTAGCAATCACAATCTAAATACCATTTATCAAGAACAAGGTTCTTAGGACTTTTCAATAAATGACATTTACCATTAGCTGTCATTGCATAATGAATTAACAAGAAGGCAATAATTTAACAAGAAGAAATTGTTAATAACCAACAATAAATGGCTGATCAAAAAGAGTTTACTTCCAAATTTTAGGTGCTAAGAAGTTTTGTAGAATTCTTATTGTATTAGCTTATTATTTACTTTTAAACTTAAGATATCATCTCCTTTCACTTAGAGAAGTCTAGTTGTACAGTAATTTTAATTTTTATCCCCAGATGGCAGTAGAGGAATGTCATATAATCCATAATAAACTACTGTTAGTATGGGCCAGTATGGGCCACGATACTGGCCCAGTATGGGCCAGTATGGGCCACGATACCCTGCCCAGGTAACCCTGGGCAGGGTATCGTGGTTCGTTCCATTCCTAATCTTCATACAATTAATCTGACATGCTCTTAATCTGGCCTTTCATCCAGGACCAATTTGCCTTGGGAGACCTACCATTGGCAAATTGCCCGTGACAGCATACTCACTAGATCACACAAACTCCTCCCCATGATAAGGTGGCAATTAATTGAGGAAATGTGTGGGTGGTGAAATAGTTAGATTTTTTTTTTATTGCTGTCAGAAAGATTAAATCTACAAAACAACAACATTACAAACAGATTCAGTTTGACATGTTACAATCTCTTTTCAAGATAAACAAAATGATCAAGTATCATCTGAAGGCCTGCATTTAACAGTTAACAGAACAATCTTTAATCAATGTCCACATAGTTAGTGCAGACAGATGTTTCGTTGTGAGATGTTTCATTTAATAAATATTGTTAAGGAATGGCATTATCTTATAAGGCAATGACCACAACACATTCATCAAAATAGATAATAGATAGATATAATACTGCTCACTTTTTTTCAATAGTTTAACCATTAAATACTGATAATTTTCAGACAAACTTTTGTAAAAAATCTATAAATTATTACATCACAAAAGTGCACATACTATAAAGTTACTGTAATAAATAAATAGATGTAGGTTTTGCTATTGGCCCAATATCATGTCATAAAATGGTTTTGTAATTAGAATAATGTGCATTTTGAACAATAAAGAATAGTACATGATAAAAAAAACAAAAACAAACAAAAAACACTCAAGTTCAGCATCTTTACATCAACATCTCAGTGTCTTAGGAGCCTAGGAGCTTAGATTATCCCTGAAACACACCTCTCCTCCACTGATGGAGCTCTGATCTTATGTCAACACACCGGGCAGGTGCCAAACTGCTGACAGACTCTGGAGTCGCAGTGTTTTACTCTGGTGACAACAGTTTTTATCTGTGACCAGAAGACAGAGATCTCAATTACAAATCTGACATCAGACATATGTGAGACTACACTATTACAGCTGATTTCACTGATCACATCCTCTCTGGTTAGAAATGTGCAACTGAAATCA
>VUQS01006481.1:7534-20341 GCA_015108495.1 Heterochromis multidens
TTAAAAATCTGATTAAAAAAAAAAAAAAAAAAAGCTTCAAAGGTTGGTGACTTTGTCTGAAAATAAGGTTAAAAAAGAGCTTTGTTCATGAAAGTTACACTTCTACTCCACATGCATACAGTTTCACAACATTACAGTCGACAGGATCTCTGCTTATCCAACGGGAACACTGAACGAATGCTGTGCTAATTCACACTGCGCACTTAATAAGCCAAGAACAAGTCAAAAAGTATATTTAATTCCACCTTTACTATGATAAAGAGTAGAAAGACATGGCTGCCACCACACAGCTGAAACTGCTGTGAGCCTGTAATGTTCGCATGTGTTAGCATAACAACCTGATTGGTTGATAGTTTTTCCCATTTTGTCTGTTGACTGGCTCTTTGGAGGCAGGAGCAGGTAACCCACCATTATTAGCATTTCAGAATTCGCCCATAGATTTCTACTCAGCATTTGCTGAATGCCACTGGACTCCAGTCCTGTCCAGAAGGTTGCAGTAATGCAGAAGATTGACCAATCACAAATTTCAGTGCTGCAAGCCACAAACCTCAAGTACCAACACCCAAGTACGGACACTACAGGGTTGTTCCAGAACTTAATTCAGGCCCTGGTCCCTGCAGGAGAAGCGCACTGAGTTCCTCTAAAGGTTCTCTGTCTCTAAGGAAAGTTCTTGTGAAAAGCGTGGCTCAACTCTTTAAAAATACAACAGCTTTCAGTATCTGAAGCGCATGAAATAAAACCGTTAACAGTTAAAAGCCACCACAGAAGACAAGATCTAAGAACAACAACACAGAAGTCAATCTTCCACCAATAGAAAGGCTGGAAGCAAATCAATCAAAACTAGATGAGGGAGCAGTGATACTCAAAAGGAGAACTTAAATTCACCCTGCCACATGGGAGACATCTAACTGCACCAGCTATTAAAGGGGATAATGCCAAAGATTTTAAGCATATGAAAACAGGCATTAATTCATTCAATCTCCAGTGTACCATCTGTTTCATCAATCAGACTACAGGCTGAGATTCCCCAAAGTTTCATTCGATGCAGAGGTGGCATAAGAAAAAAAATAAAAGCAAAAACAGGAAGCCTTATTTTTACTCCTTACCTCTTTTCCAGACAGGTAGTAGGCGGACAGCAGACCTCCAACAAACCTGATGTTCACCTCAAACACCGACACTTCTGCATTCTGTGGCACAGACAAAAGAAAAGAAATGTGAGACAACATATAACAGCTAACTACTCATGAATACACATTTCTTCTCCCACAAACAGCGAGCTAAGAAAGCAGAAAAACTCAACACTAAAACGTTCCCGGGCTTCTTCTTGGCCTCGGGGAGGAGTAGACAGAGGTGGGCTTTTCACAGTCTAGACAGATATTTTCAGTTTGATGCAGAAAACATCTGAATAAATTTGAATATTAGCTTTTGCTGTGCTTCTACGAATGACCGAGTAGCCAAAAGTGGGTGTTAGAACTGAGCCAGGATGAATGAAAGAGGAAGTGGCTTATCCCACAAAGCGTTTGCATGAAAGCATCTGTTTAGGAGGCGTGCGAGTATGCTGCATGAGTAGTGTTGTGGAAATCTTGTGAGATCAGGTTTACTCGTGCAGGAAGGACATTCACGAAACTTACGCAGAAGCATTTATGGCAGCACGCTCAGCCGAGGACAAAAGAGGACTGTTACACAGGTTGACACATGTAAAGCTGTGATAACAAGGTGTATTTAGACTGAAACGAGCCATTCATGCGTGCTGCATGTTCCTCTCCATGTGTCACTCTCTGAATACACAACATTAGGTATGTGGCAGGTTTTATAAGCGAGTTAAGGCATGTTGACTGTGCAAGATAAGCTCAGAAAAGAAATGCTCTCAGTTTCTCCAGACGGAAGGTGATTCTTGTAAGTGATCTCTAACAGACCCCTCCTCAGAGTGAGCCTTTGTGACCTGAGAAAAAGGAAAATCTCTCACACAAAGGTTTAGAAGTTTTGAACAATTTCCCTTTTTAGCCATGCTTTGTGTATGCCTGAGGATATTATGTTAAGGAAGTGGATCCGCAAACTGGTAGTTTGGTACCAAATTATCCAAACTACTGGAATCTTCAATATGCGTCCCAAGCAGCAATCTGGCGACTCAACCCCCACAATATGTTTACAGCCTGGTACAAAAGATGTCTTTAATCTCTACAGGTAATTTCCCTGTGACTGCTGAATGTCATCTATTTGCATTATAAGGGGCGTGGCCACTGTAGTCAACAGCCATATGCAAATTAGAGTCACACAACTGGACCTCTCCATCCTGTTTTGGAGCACTTTAAGAGGATTATCTAACCAACATCATGGACCCCTGTGTGGTAGCCCATCCAAGAAATTACTCCGGTTTTAGTAGTCAAAATGATTATTTGAGCTATTTTTGAAGCACCTTTAATTTCAATGGCCACTGGGGCATAAAAATGGCATGTATAGAGTCATCAGTCAAGCCTGACTAAAAACAAAAGCTTAAAAAGTTTGCTGACTGTGCCCGAAGCTTCTTTTTTTCCCCCCATCTACTTCCGTAACTTCAGAATCAGACAGAGATCTGAACGTTAAATCTATGTGTGTTATATCAAAGCGGGAGAAAGAAAATAACATGTGTAGAACACAGTCTGCCTGAACTCTTTTGGGCTGTCCTATGGTAACAAAAAGATCATCAATAATCACAGATGCACAGATTAACTCTGATTTTATTGTTATGTATTTGGGGAATGTGCCAACTAAACTCAAAAAAACAATATAGATACTTAAAAACTGCAACTGGGAAAGCAATAACTAAGACATAGTTGAGTGAAGACTTCCCAACAATCACTGAATTGACAAAAATAGCTCAGAAAATCCGAGAAATGGAACAACTGGCCTCTCTGAAGCTGCACCATTTAGAAAAACATGGGAAAAATGGATATCATATCTAATGAACATTAGATTCCTCCACCTTCTAGAGAGATCTATCCACAGACGTGACTCACAAAGACTTTTTAAAAATATAACAATGGTAGACAAAGATTTAAATTAAGGATTGTTTGAGTGCCATGTCTGTCTCATTTGATGTGTCAAAGCGCTGCTGTGATCAGGAAAAGCCTCTCAGGGTAGCCTGCTGAAGATTCTTAGTGTTGTTGAATTTAAACAAATCGGCTTTAAAGATATGAGAAAAAAGTGTGATCAACCTACCAAGTTTACCATGCAAGCATTACTTTTTTCGTGACATATAATGTATGACTTTTTAAAGAACTACCTGGTTAATAATGTGTAATCCTCTGTGGGACTGCCAGGTTTATACAAAGGCAGACATCCATTAATGTATGTGTCAAAATTTGAGTTATTCTGACCTTTGGGTCGTCTGCATATTTTTAAGTTTGACAGAAAAAAAAAAAATTGCTGATAAAGCACCGCTTTACCTTGAAGGGCACACGTACAGCAGTCTGAAAAAGAGCAGTGACTTCCAAAGTTTTTAAAGAAATCTTAAGGTACCAAAATCTGCCTTCAAAGCCGGAGATAAAGAGTGCAGTCTTTAAAAATACAACGCGTCTATTCCTGGGAAGAATTAATGGAGGGAAAAATAACAAAAATTGTAACTTTGTATAGTCATTTGTCTCAGTAGTCGAACAATGAAGCTTCATTTCTCTCTCACGTCCGTCCTTTATGAACAGATTCCCGAGGCGGATGAAGTTTTTGTGCTTGACTGACAGCTCTCATAAGTCACTGCTGTCGACTAGAGATAGGACAACAGACTCTGCAAGGAAAAAAAAAAACAAATTATATGCCACACAAAATGTGTCCTGCCACCTCCCCCTCTCCCCCGAGTCTGAGTGACTGATTGAGTAGGAAGATTGTGTAGCTAATTCGTTCTAATTAAAATTTAATTATTTATTTTTACTAACACTTAGGCAGCTGTAATCCTAAAGTACAATAAATACTTCTTCCTACTTCTTGATGTCTATTGGCAGTGGAAGTTTAATAAGCTAAAAGATGAAGTTTTTGGATTTACAACAAAGTTGGAATGAAAAAATATTGAAATTAAATTTTAAAGATCAAGGAAACATCGAGAGCCAGCAGTCATCCTGCGGTGTTTTGTGACAGCCTGAAGCAGCCAACGCGGCTTTAAACTGCTGGACAATGACCCTCTGAGTCAGCAGCTGCGTGACATTATCTCACTCCTGACAGAGTTGGCAGGCAAGCAGTCAAGTCTCCTGATGTTGCAACATTCGGTCCATTACACACCACACAGGAAACTGACTAAGCACGGGCTTTTCCAACCAGAGAACTAATTAAGGGCTAAAACATGATGAGCCTAGGAGATAATGTTCCCAGCTACAACTCATCAGATCAAAGTGTGTCTACAGATCTTGTGTGGCCAGTTGTAAAATATCACTGTACCGACCTACAATTCCCTTTTTCACATCACAAGAAATGTTGTTTCACTGGTTCGTAATGAACAAACCGTCCCAAGAGAGTAACAATTCCAACTCTCTTCTTCTTTCCCTTTCAACAGATTCAGGACTTGCTTAGCTGTTTAAGTGAAAATAAATGGCAATAAGTTACCAGTGGGGCTCCTAAAATCCCAAAGACTCTGAGTGAGGTGTCAAGCTTTCTCAGCATTCCAGTTGCTGCACACATCCCACAGGCAAGAGTAAAAACTATTAGTTTAAAAAGGAGGGAAGAACTCTAATGGATGAGCTGACGTGATCTTCAGGTAGAAATCCATCAATCAGTCCATCCATCCATCTTCTTAACTGCTTATCCAGGTTTAAAAAAAATTCCAAGAAATCTTGGCAGATATTATGTGATGCAAGTATAATCATAGAAAACAACTGGGCAACTCTGTCGTCAGGTAAAATTACATTTCAAGTTTACTGATGTTTTGGGAGGAGCTTAAAACTTCATCTCAAAACAAAACTCCCTCCGTCCTTAAGGACTATCTGCCTCTCTGAGTTAGCCTGGTGATGGCTGGTGACCTGTAGGACGGACAGACAAACTGATGGATGGATGGAAATCTTGGGGACACATTCAGAATCTGGAAAATACTGACTTTGCTTAGTGTTAGTGATGTAGTCATGTTGTACTTATTTCATGTCTTGGCAGTGGCAAGCGCTCACTGCTGGTGGCATCACTTTAATATTAATAAGTCTCAAACATATGCCATTATTTGCTTTTCTCTTATCTCTTTCACTTGTTTGACTTGTTTCTTTGCTTTAAAAGTAAAGTTCAACTTTTAAGTTTCACATTTCTTTTGGGACTGTCTTTTTGATGGCTGTTTTCCTAGTTTGTCTCACTACAAATGTTAAACTTAATTGTTGTTCATAAGACATGATGCCAGTCAGTGGTTTTCTCATAATAATTTCAGAGACATCTTTTTTTTTTTTTTAAGAGAGCCTTAAAAAGAAAAAGATTCAAACTTGCATCCGCTAACTTGGCTGACATTTTCAACCCCACTGAGGGTGGTTTCACAGCCGCCTACAGAATCCTCCCCATTAAAAAGCGTTTTAGTGGAGTATCAAAAGCAGCTTTACATCTCAACATTATGCTACTGCAGGAAATGATCAGAAAACAATGGGCTTCCCGCTGTTACACTGCCGTTTGACTGACAGGGCGACTGCTGGCAAATACTGTAAATCAGTAAGGATTATGCACAAAGCAGTGGTACTAAAAATTCAGACGTGGCAACTTCCACGAGTAAAACATGCAAAACATCCACAGTTTTGGAGACATTAATGAGCATTAAAGCTGATCTGAAGGAATAACTGACTACACTCCTTGAGCTTTTATATCATGTTTGGTGGATATATGTTTTGGTTTTCAGAATCAGACTTCATATGTCTGATATCACATCTATGCTAAAAGAAAGACAAAGAAACTGCTTTGCTGTTTCCCCCTAATGAGAAGCTCTTAACAGGGATGGTATAATGAGGACAGCAAACATCAAAGGAACAATGTTTGTGCTTTACTCTTAAACATGTGCCCACACTATTAATCAGCAAAAGCAGAAATTACATACAGTAGATGAGATTCTCCACATAAGACTTTATGTAAGAAATCTGCACTAGATTTTTAAATGTTATTATTAAAAACATCACTTCTATAATTATAAGCCCTTCCATGAGTGGTCATAAAAGCTGGAAAGGTTTAGTCAACAGGATTTAAATCTGATGAATCAATATTCCCCAGGTGGCAATTACGATCCTGTATGCTAGCTTGAAACTTTCTATGAACTGAACTTTAACGTGTGCTTTTGTGTAAATGTATGTAAATACTGAGCAACTCATGCAGAAAGTGCTCTAAAAGCACTTTTATATTATTCAGTGTTTGCTTTGCCCATGCACACACACTCATTAGTGGTAAACTCCTCAACCATGAGCGCACAATTACAAGCGGATGAATAATGAACCTGGAAAACACAACATATCAAACATTAGACCTCTATGTGGACTCACTGCCTCAGAGTTTTATTGATAACATTATGGAAGAGAAATCAGAGTCAATACACCAGTTTCCTGCTCTCACACTCAAAATTCTTTATTTACGCATGTTTTCATGTATCTGAGATTTTCAGGATGTTCAGGGGAGTCAAAGTGGCATAATTTTCAACAGTTTTGGTAACACGTTTATTGTATTGCGATCCATTACCAGCAGACCCCTTGGGTAACTGGGTAATTGTTTCTAATCTTCTAGACAGCAGAAAATTACATTAGTCTATATATAATATCATTAAGGATACATTTACTGTGTTAACATTGAATGTTAGGCAGCTCAGTATGTTTATTATATTGTGTCTTCATTATAATAATCATCATGTGTGTCTTATGCTTAATGTGAACACAAGCTGATGTGCTGAAACAACAAGATTAACGTCTTAGAAATGGAAATAGACTTTAAATGCAGCTAAATTCTTCTTGTTAAAAAATGTGCATGTTCACAGGCTGCCTCTAGTAGCTGTGCACACATGCACACAAAGTGGTAACATCCACGGCTTAAAATAAAATGAAGCTCCTGCAGAAGCATAGACTGTATATAGAAGATGGACGTAGCCACTTTGACATCACCCACTGGTTCTAGGCGGCTTGTTTAGCAAGGAAGTTGCATTTATAAAATGTATGGCTGCAACACAAAGACACACTTACCTACTAATTAGTGGTAAGTAACAGAATAATAAAATACTAGCGTTTCACTCACCAAAATTGAAGCATAATTATCTTGTACTAAAATAAGCCACACAGCTAATTACAGGAGGTAAAACAGTAGCAGACAGACAGAGGCTACAGCTTCCTGTGTCAGTCAATCAGTACAGTCAATACAATTTTTATGTCTTCAGATAGGCAGCTGGTTAGCACCTCACTAACCAGCTGCCTATCTGTAGCTGATAACTTGGCACTACACCCTCTCTTCCAAATATGGTCGTTTGTAAGTTAAAAAAGGGAGGGGGGACAGCTAAATCCATCTTTTATATTCAGTCTATGATACATACACAAAAAGGGTTCATCTAACATCCAAGTTAAGGGAGCAATAAAGAGTCTTCACAGTGATATGTATTCATCTGTCTGCTCACCTTTTCATGTATCTATATAAAGGTTATATTTCATACATTAGGTCATAGGCTGGATCATATTCATTCAAGCTTCCAATAAAAACATGACTTTCAAGCTGGAAAGTAGCACTGTGTGACCTACAGGAAGTAATGACATGTTTTGCTATTTTTCATAAGCTCACAGTAAAACTTTACAGCCCTCAGGAGTGCTGTGTAAAAGCATATGTCCTTGGCAAGGAGCTTTTAACTTGAAGCGTTTCTTTAAGTGTGCTATACCGAGTCCTGTAGAGACCTGTAGTTCTGTAGTTCAGCGTGTTGTGGACTAAAAGCCTTTTAATTCTACGTGATGGCTCAGTGCAACACACATTGAGAGAAAAAAATCCAGACCTCCAAGTGTGATTTATCATACTTTCAATTAAATATGTGTATACACATCACCTCCTCTTGTAACACCATTTAAGAGTGATGGTAAACATCCCACCTTCTTGAGAATTTATTTTCACTCCTGTGTGTCGGTCAATAACAAATCTTAAAATGAGAACCGATTTGGCTCGAAACTCAGCAGGTGGTGATCTAAATTTGGGATTTCCGCCAGTGGTAGACTTTATTTCTTTAAGTGCAATTGCTGCATTCATGAAATTTGCTGTTTGCAGGAAACTCAATTCCAGATGACAAACTAAACAACACTGAGTGTCAGCACCACTTGACCAAAGGAGCCAACTGCTTTTTGAGTTTTATGTCATCTCTGCAGTTATTTAGATGCCAGACGCTCAAGTCACAAATTATGTTCGAACAGTGCCTTTGTGTTGGCTTCCTGACCCCTTTTAATGATCCAAATCAATCTTTTTCAAGATCCCAATAAATGAAGCAACACAGTTTTTGTGGATCTTGTAAATTCCACACAGAAAGTCCTCAGACTGGACCTTGCATGTTAGGTGAATATAAACTGGTTATAAACTGGCCGTAGGTGCCTGTGATGGACCGGTGACCTGTTCACCTTTTGCCCAGAAAGCTGGGATGGGCCCTGTCAACCCACAACCCTGAATTAGATAAGTACTAAAGAACATAGATGGCATTTGTTTGTTACATTTAATTTTGCAAAGCTATGAGCCTGATGTTGCCTTACACAGGAAAGAATGAGCTGTCTCTTCCTCACAGTGAGGAATACAGCTTATTAATTTAACACTGGACTTTGCAGATACCCAAGCCAAGGTATCGTACCAAAAATGGAAAGAGTTTGGTCAGTGCTTCCCTAGTTTCTTCTTTCACAAAAAATTCTTTCTAATCAAAATCTGTGCTAATATAAGGTGCTGAACAGGAGCCTGTCTTTCGAGGCCTCTCTCGACCTTTGAACTCAGTTTATATTGACTGAATTATGGATCGTTAGAGAGATTTCACTAAATCTATATACTTGGCCATAAAAAGAGTGCGGACACACACACACACACACACACACATATATATTCCTTACCACATTGAAGTCAAGGCTCTTCTCCACCCAGTCACTAGCAGCATCAAACTCTTCAAACATCTCCATGATATAGAGGGTATCCAGAGCATCCACTATTGTCGCTCCTTTTATACTCCCTAAAAGGAACACAGATCAAAAAGTGAAAAACAGATTACACACTCACACAAGCCTTCATCTCTTACATACACCACCTGATTTAAAAAAAAACAGAGGAATGCCAGAAAACAAGGTGGTTACAAAAATCCTCAAGATGAACTTTTTAAATGAGCAAAAACTCCCGTGAAGTTCCTTCAAATGTTAAAAGCTTGTTAGTCAGCAAACCATTCCTTTTATAGCACGAATGACAACAGGTGTTGGCGGCAGACTCACTAGAAAAGCGGTGAATAAACAGCAGAAGCTGGGAGTTATGTATGGAGGTTGAATAAATTATTTTTTGCTCGACAGATGGTGAGAGGTAGCGATTATCGGCACTGATGAAACGGCACGAGTATTGCTTATCTCCAGTGATTAGCCTCATAGCGGGAGGGAAGACACACAGAGAGACACAAACCATAATTTCAATGCCGTCATTATCCAACCCCCCCCACCCACCTCAACAATCCCAAAACCTCAATAAATCATTATGCATGCAGAGTACAGCCTTCAGTAAAGCTTTTAGTCCCTCCATACTTTCTATAAACACAACGTCAGGAGCTACAGTATCTGACCGCTTAAAGGTAAGAAAGAAAAGCCAAAAGGTGGGAGAGAGAGCAGAAACAAAAACATCAGTACATCAGCTTCAGGAGACCTACCTACAGAGAGAAGGGCAGGGAGTAAAGGTAGAAAGAAATACAGCGAGAGCAGAGAACATACTGAAATAATAATAAGGACAGAAAAATAGTCCAAGTCATTAAAGCAAGTGTGAAAAAGATGCGGCTGCAGAGTGGCTCGAGTTAAGACGAAAACCAGAGACAGCTGCTGGTTTGTTTTTTTGTGGATCTGTTGGTTTATGTTCCTCTGTGAGTGGTGGGAAGATTCAAAAGCGGCTAAAAGCTTTCCATTAGACACATCGCTGAATCATCAGCCCGAGGCATCGAGACACTGTTGTCCATCACAACTACTGTGCTCACTCTCTGGAAATATCTATTATTTCTTTAGTCATCACTGTGAGAAGCTGTTGTGCACTGTTTCCAGTTGTGAAAAGGTTTCCAATTACACACCTAAGATTACATATACGAATAAGAAGTAAGCACATTCATTACCTGATAATACCAAAGCTCTTTTGGAAGAGAAGAGTTTTGCCCTTAATACCCACATGTATCTTACAAAGTTTTTCCTGCATATAAAAAAATGTTGCTGCCCACTAAAGAGGTTTTGGAGATTCATCAGGACTGTGATAAGAATTATTGAAACTATTTTCTTAAGTGGGGTTTAATTTACTTGAGTTTTAAATACATTTTTTTGTCTATATAATATCCAAAAAACAACAGGAAAACACACAGACTTCTGTTAAGTAAGGTAACAAAAGTTTTGGGCCTCTCCCCTCTGCAGGTGTATAAAGTCAAGCACCTCTCCATTCAGTCTGCAGGGTTGCCAAGTGCGTGAAAGCCCCCGGTAGACTCAAAAACTTCAGAGCTTCAAACCTCCTCTGACATTAACATCAGCACAAACACTGTGAACTGGGAGCAGCTCCTGGAGGTATCGTGTGTAGGTGGTCCTGTACTTTTGTCCATATTGTGTATATGCAGACTAATTGTGGTTCCATGTGATGTCACTCCTAAAGGCTCACTCTGAGCCAAGAAAAACTTTAGCCTGCCAGTGAACAATGAACCTCTGCAGAAACTGATGCCATTAAAAGACTTAACTCAAGTTTGGACCGTCATGATATCAACAGTAGATTTTATATTGTGGGGTTTTTTTTTCTGCCAATTCTATGAAAGTCTGTAACTGTACAAAGGTGCAGCTTTGTACAGTTACAGATTACAGAGTTACAGTTACTGGTTATATTAGCAAGTGTGCATTAGTTACATGATTTTAAATATCAGTTATCCAAACATCTCTAGTTTGGGTGCAAATTCATTAGACACACTGCTATACATGCACGCACACCTAGTCACAGAAAGAGCTGGCTCAAATATCTTTGAAGAGCTAAAACTCGATGGATGATGAGGTGGGGAACATTTTTTCTGGAGAAATAAAGGATGTCTAATCCAACATAATAAGTTAAGATTTGCTTTATTTGTCCCCAAGTTTTGAAATTATTGTGTTACATTTGCCAAAATTATGAAACACAACCTGTAACAAAACAGCTGAAATAATGTAAAACGGCTCAGTTAAATAAAAGACAGTATGACAGCTCAATAAGGTAGAAATTACACAAAAAGGAGCTCAGTCAAACAACAAAAAGTCAGGAGTTCAATAAAATCTAAATGGAATAAAGGTAAAAAATGTGTTAAAAGTGAATGAAATAAATTGGCTCTATAGAGTAAAAGAGTTCAATGGATTCAATTAACCAAAATCAAACTAAATCTGAGGTGATTACACGGACTGAAAGGAGAGTCCAAGAAGTTTAAATATGAAGTGAGATTGTCCTTAATGGCTGCATCTGCTAAATGTTTGTGTACTGATTCAACTAAGATATTATATCGAACACTAAACCAAAACCCCCAGGCTTGAGTGTAGTAGAGTGATCAGATCCCCACAAACTAAATGTAGGACACATTACTAGTGCTGAGAACTAGTCGGAGAATTTTTTCACAAGCACAAATCTCTGGTACTTTATTTGAATGCAACTTTCCCAACTCCCCATGCAGGCAAATTACAGGATATACTAAGAAAGTCTTCTCATACTCATGTATTCCCTTTATCCACCTCAGTAACTGTCTGTTCTGTTAAGTAATCATTTTGGGTTTCAGTAAGGGTGCACAGAAAGCCTGGTACAGCTCGTTTTTTCGATTAGCCAGACTTTTGTGAGACTCATAGCATCAACTCAAGTCACTATTCTCCCTAATGCAAAATGGAAAAAACAACAATAAAGGCAAAAACCTGCATTCACCAAGTTATAAACCATTTCATCAGCTTTATTGTAGCTGCATTTCTTTTATCTGTGAAGTTTTATTGTTGTCTTCCAGCAAAATGCGTAGACTCAATTTTCCCATTTGGGCCTTGCACAGGTAGCAAAAACAGCAACATGTTAACCTGCGCTTGACCCATGATAACAGTCTTCCCTTCTTCCCTCACATCCACTGCATAAAAGCCAGACTTCCTGCAGCTGGAAATCAGAGCCGATCAAAAGGTGGAACGATGCTGTGCTGTCCCACAAAGAGATTTAGACGCACTATGGCAGAAAATCAGCATTAAAATGGTCAGAACTGGACCAAACATCCAACTTGTAATGAAAGATGAACACCGAACTGATACTGATGTCTTTTGGTCATCTGTTTTTAATGTTTTATCAAACCCTAACTCCAGTGATAAAGGAAGCGTGTAACTGGAAGTGTCAGCAGATCCAGTTACTGTTGTAGTCACTTGTCCTTCCTGTTTTTCATCCATCTCACATTTTCTGTTCACTGAAGCCTTCAGAGCGACAAAGAGAGGACGAGACACTTTCCTGCCGTCCATTGTGCTGTCACTGTGCTTCCTTTCCCCTCACTGATCTTATATCTGCCTGTGTGTGATGTGGGAGATACAGATGGTAAAACAGTGACCAGAATACTAATGCTACATACAAACACACTGAAATGGAAAGCCTTTGTAAGGAACGTAATGGTTTCTAGAGCTTTATGGCGTTTATTAAAAAAAAAGAGTT